>BQNB010030802.1:23671-54538 GCA_026074375.1 Tanacetum coccineum
CAAGTAATACGTATGAAGTTATTCCCCCTTGATGTGAGTAAACTTATCAAATGCATCATACAGCTTACATTCTCTTTCCTGCTTTGTCAAAGAAGTACCTTGCATCAGTAATTGAACTCAATCCCATAAGTCTTTAGCAACTCTGTGATGATTCACAAGTGAATAGATATCAGCAGGAAGGCCTTGAAGAATGATATTGGTAGCTTTCATATCACAATCAGCTTGAATTTTCTCGGCAGCAGATAATTCAGCATATTTCTTCGTTCTTGTCACTCCATTGTCTTCAACCGTAGGCCAAATGAGAGGACCATGCTCAACTGGTTCAAGTATCATTCTTCCGTGCTCTCGATTTTGCATGTATAATTCCATTCTACTTTTCCAAGAATCATACAGGTCTTTGTCCAACATGGGTGGACGATTGTCAGCACCGGAGAGTATCATGTACTCAGCAAGAGTATTCTTTTGTCCAAGTGAAATCATTGGATCCATTTCAATGGTTTAAGAGAAAATGATCGACACAGTGAATTTGAGGTTAGTTGTGTTTAAAGTGATTTTTATTAATGAGATTAAGTCCTTTTGGAATACTCGAGATTTTATATACTCTTGAAAAACCGAGGAAATCGAATCTCACACAGGGATTTTACAATCAAGTACAACCGTAATAATTCACAATAGTTCTCCTTAGGCAAGCTATAAATCTACCCAGATGTGCAGAACAATGTATAGAATCACTCTTTATAAATGACAATGTATAAATGCCGTCACTAAAAATTGTATAAATCCATCCTTCCACAAATTGGATAAAAATCAGCCTTCACAAAAGTTGATATAGCAATCGCCTTCACAAAAGTTGTATAAATCGCCTTTACAAAAAATTGTATAAATCGCCTTCATAAAAAATTGTATAAATCGCCTGAAGGAAATGAAGTATAGATCGCCTGAAGGAAATGAAGTATAGATCGCCTGACTAAGTGAACACATATAAATCGCCTATAGACCCTAAAGATCGCCCATACACTAGCACGAAACTGCTAAAAAATCAAAATGCTTAAAAAGACTCACTTTTTGACTTTTTTACCTGATTTTTCTTGCACAACTTGACTTCTAAACTATGAGAACCTGTTAAACAAAAAGACTCAAAAAGATTATAGATTTTTATGTTTTTGAAAGAATTTCTTGTACATCTAGTCTATACTAGATAACTAAGAAAGAAAAGTCTATGAATCTTTATGGTTTTTAAACCCTCAAAAAAATGAATTTTTTTTATGGATTCGAACCAAAACTCACGCACAAAAGGGTATAAGAAACGCACACAAAACCTTCACAAACACCCCATGGCTTTGATACTAATTGTAGAATATCTTAACACATGAATGGAATGATTCACTTAGAGTTTTAGAGAGGGAAAGAGATGGTTGGATGAACACTTAGAGAGAGAAAGAAAAAGGATAATCTTAGCTTAGTGTAATGTGAAAGAAAAATGAACAACCAACACCCTCTCTATGTGTGGAGAGGGTTTATATATGCCTAGCTTAACCAGCCATAGGCTTGTGTTATGGGCTTACAATGTAACTTTGGCCCGGTTAGCTTACTAACATAACTTACTTTAATACTACGATCAATGCTACTTATATTGGAAGTGGGACAATACTTTTCCGTTATTTTAACAACTCTGGCTCAAGACACAATAGCTATATAAGCAACTAACCTAAAAAATTGTTACACTTGCTGCTACAACAACTACAACTACAAGACCCAAAGCTAGAGGGGTTGTAGTTCAAAAGCCAAGTGAATTCAAAACAACATCATCACCTTCACAAGCATTATAATTTCAACAGGCTAAAGACAAAGGAAAGGCACAATGTTGAGTCTGAAAAACCCTTTAAAAAGGAAAGATCAAATTGCACTTGATGAAGAAGTAGCTAAAATCTTGAGCTAACTACCAGCTTAATTTGAAGAAGAAGAAGAGGCTTTCAAGACAAAAGGAAGAAGAAGTCCACATAGCTTATTGAGATAACACACAAGCAATGATAAGGCTGATAGGTTGCTGCATAAAGACTGTAAACAAGAGAGCATAGGATTGGCAGACGAAGAGAGAAGGGCAAGATGTTTTGTTAAACTCTTGGAAGAAGAGGGAAAGAAAACATTTTACAGCATTAAGAGCTCAAGAGAAAAGGAACAAGCCACCAACTAAGGCACAAAAGAGAAATAAAATGTCTACCTATTTGAAAAACATGGCTGGATACAAACACAATCAGCTGAAGAGCAAAAGTTATGATGAGATCTAGGAGATGTTTGATAAAGAGTTGAAAAGGGTAAACACTTTTGTAGATATGAATACAGAGTTGGTGAAAGGCAGTAAGACAAAAGCAAAAGGCAGTTCTAAAAGAGCAGGTGATGAATTAGAGCAGGAAAAGGCTAAGAAGCAAAAGGGTGATGATGATCAGGAGGAGGAAGAGATGAAAAAGCATATGGAGATTGTTCAAGATGATGAGGTAGTAATTGATGCTATACCCTCTACCACAAGCCCAGTAATAGTTTGAATGGAAAATTCAACAAAAAGGACAGAATTGATACTTTTAAGTTGATAAAAGCTAATAGAAGTTCAAAAAGGTATTCATCTATGATTCAGATGCTTCAAAATATTGACAGGGAAGACTTAGAAACACTCTGGAAGTTGGTTAAAGCTAAACATAGGAATACAAGGCCAGAGGAGGCATATGAAAGAGTGTTGTGGGGAGATCTAAAAGTAATGTTTGAGCCTGATATAGAAAGTGAAGTATGGAGGAGTCTAGAAGGACACAATGTGACTGTATGGAAGCTATTTTCTTCAAGTGGAGTGCACTTTGTAAGATTTAAACATCTGCATATCTTTATGCTGGTAGAAAAGAAATATCCACTTACACCTGCTACAGTCACTGACATGCTCAACAAGAAGCTTCAAATTAACCAGTGGAATGAGATGTGCTATCAACTTTTGAAACTCATGACAAAACAACAAAAGAATCCCGAAAGTGTTTGAATGCATCCTCCTGGTGACGGTGAATACTTTTAATGGAACTTGAAGATTCAGAAGATGAACATCAAGTTTAGGGGAGGATTGTTAGGAAACTAACAGTAGTAACTAGCAGTAGTAACTTTTATACTACCAGTACTAACTACTTAGCATAATTGTCATTAGTATTACCAGCAGCACTAAGTTATGCTTGACAGCACTAATATATACCTGATCAACAGTAACTCTAAGAATATCTTAAACTCTTTTAATTAGTAATGTTAGTATAAAGTTACTGCTGCTAGTAGAAGTTAAGACTGCTTAGAGATGAAGACTAAAAATATACTAAGTAGTTACTACTGCTAGTACAAAAGTTAGTACTGCTAGTATATGTTAGTACTACTAGGGTAAACTTCTAAGCTAGTTAATACTGCTTGTGCTCAGTTACAACTGCTGAGTGATTACTACTGCTGGAAGGAATATGCTGACAGAGATGAGATCAAAGATTGATTAGAGAACAAGAATACTTACGAAGATAAGTATTAGTTATTTTTAAAGAAGATATGTATAACTTATTTGTTTAAGAGATTACGTTTGTTTATAGAAAAGATCATGATAAGTTAGGAAAGTATTGTAAGCCTTGTAGGACTCCTTGGTGTATAAAAGAAGGTCCTATGGCATAATGTTAGATGTACATCTTTGATATTCGTAGCTTCAAGGTTTTGTAAACCCTAACACTATTAAGAGTGTTCATTTTATATTGAGGGCAGAAAGTTGTATCCTGTCTTGTTATTAATATGTGTTACTTTGTTTTATTAGAATTCTTCTTAGTATCATTGACTAGATTCCGCATAGTCTTTGATATATTAATCAACATTTATATAAGCCAAAGTTGGTCTTGGAATTATTCAATACAACTAAAGCATAACTTACAATGCAAACAAGATCGATTCAAAGTAGGATCATCATTTGGGCTATCTGTGTTTGAGTGATAAAATCCTATCGTTGTACACTATTAAAACATGTTCATGATAATTTGATGAAATTGATTGGACATTACGGTTATTTGATAAAATTTAGTTTTCCCATTTAAATATAAAAAAAAAAAACTCCAGTCTTAGGTACGAGTTAGTACAATCAACTTTTTTTAATTTTTGCGGATTTTTTATTTTGGTATTAGATTTAGGATATGTTATAAAGATCATTACAAGATGTTTTTTGTTAGTTCTTGACATTATATATATGGTGTTTTAAGTAAGTTACATATTAGTATATAGAACCTTTAATCAATTTCATATAAAATGTAGGTATTGGGCGTTTGAAAAAAGTAATTAAGTATCCTTGTTAGGCATTTAGGTGTTTCAGATGCTTTAATGAAACAATTTTTATGCATATTGTGTTCGTCAAAGAAAAGGTATTTTATTTCGAGCATAAATGAAAATGAGTTTATTTTAGTTGAATTGAATTTGAACTATTTGGGTAGACTTTGTGTCAAATGACACTCAAAGTTTATGTGTCTGTTAATTTAAATAAGAAATCTTAAATTTTAATAGGTGGCTCATCGGCTTACCTAAATCTTGACAGGTGCTAAGATTATGCTTTCAACATGCTCTAACATTTTCATCAGGACCAGATTAATCAGAAAGGTCACATGCATGTCAAAACACTTTATGTCTATTTTAATCTATTCACTTTTTAGCCCTTTTTACGCCGTTGTCAAGAACAAACTTTATTTTATATGTAGGTTGGTTGGGAGAGGCAACCCTTTTGTGCAGCATGGCATGTTACAACAATACTATATCATGGACCAGCCACCAATTGTAATGGAGGGGCACTGTCTGATATTTTCTTAATGGTTTTTTTAACTCGGTTATAAATGATTAGGGAACCCCCAAAAAGCATTAGGGTATGAAATATGAGAAAGATAAGTATATTATAGGTTAAATAAATAGGGATCATATATGAAACTCTAATCTATAGAATATGTAATATACTCTGAGTAGTTGATGATATATATGTAACAAAGAATTGTTTGATAAATGTATGTGACAGAAATGGTAACCTTACGTATTATTGGTAAATGCTATCAGATCTATGCTTCTTTGGATGCTTTAGCTTCATCTAAAATGTGTTGTTTTGTGTTTCTTATAAGTTGCCAGATAATGGGTCCCTACCTTCATAGGATGTTTTTTTGCACCGACTTTTAGAAAAAAAGGGACAACTGACAGTAGTTTTGCGAATAGCAGCATTTCATGTCAGATGCAAAAATGGCAAGCCTCTGTTGGCACTATAGTTAATTACCCATGCTATTGATGGTGTATATGGTGTGGAGGATGGACTGTGTTAGAAACAATAAAAGTATCGGTCACTTCCAATATGTATTAGTCTTAGCCCGTAGTTAATCATATGTCAAGTAAAGTAATCTAATATGGCCCAAGGCCCATGGAAAGCCTATCTTGGTCCATGGCCGGCCACATCTCATGTATAAATACCCTCTCCCTGCTTTGGAGAGGGTGTTGGTTGGTTTTGTATTCTCATTTAACTTATGAATTACATGTTTCTTACTTTCTCTCTCTAGAATACATCCTTCCTTCCACTCTCTCTCATGTTGAGTTCCTCCCATCTCATATAAAAGAATACTAGTATCTCTTCAATTGAGGTATACAAGACCATAGAGTGGTGTGTTTAGTTTTTTGTGTTTAAGTTTTCTTTTTGGTTCGTTTGTTTTTGTAACAACATCAGTCCTTTATTTTTCTTTTTGATTCCAAAAGCTATTGTGTATACAAGGGATAATTTACCATTGGTAAAATCTGATCTAAGTAACTTTATGATATAGTGTACAAGCCTTTGAAAATCTAGAAAAATATCATTTATGTCATATTTTTGTGTTCAAAACCTTTATAAAGAAACAAAATCTTGATTTTAAATTTTTCGGCTTAAAAACCTTAAATTTTCTATTAATTCTTCTTGTTCCTAATAGTGTTAGGTAACACTATGTTGTACAAGAAGTTTTGCAAACATCAATAAAAAGGTGTCTTTTTTGTGTTTTTAAAGGTTTTGGTTTCGTGTTATATGGAAGTCGAACAACTCAGTCGAACAACTGAGTCGAACAACACAAGACGAACAACTAGTCGAACAACTACAAGTCGAACAACTGAGTGCATACAACTCAAGTGAACAAACCATAGTTCAATGGAAACCGAACACACCATTGTTTCAGTGGAAACCGAACAACCTTATTTAAGTGGAAACCGAACAACCTTGATTCAGTGGAAACCGAAAAACCTTGTTTTAGTGGAAACCGAACAACCTTATTTCAGTGGAAACCGAACAACCTTATTTTAGTGGAAACCGAACAACCTTGTTTCAGTGGAAACCGAACAACCTTATTTCAGTGGAAACCGAACAACCTTGTTTCTGTGGAAACCCGCAGACAACCCTACTTCAGTGGAAACCGAACAATTCACTAATTAAAACCGATAACTCAATTTTTTCAAAATTATAAAAACGGATTATTATGTTGACCTTGTAAAATTCCCATGAAACATTCAATTGTTTTCCCGTATTGTCAAGAATTGTAAAATTCTCGTGTAGTTCATTAATTAAACACTTAAAAGACAACTAATTAAACACAAATTATTTTCTACCTCCGTCCGATCAAGCCCAAGTAAACATTTACAAATATACTTCTCAATGAAGACTCTTGCTAGACAAAGCTAACCTTCTTCCGTGTCCTACACAATCCGGTACCACGAGGCCGTGTTGAAAATATATGTACGATTCTTGGAAAGCAGAATGGAACTATACATGCTAAATAGATAAATGGACGATATGATCCTGTGAATCCGTTGAAGTGGTCCAGTTCAATTTGGCCTTCATTGTGGAAAAGTGGAGTTACAACCTAAGAAAATATTCTGAGTTATCTGCTACAGAAAGCACATTCAAATTCTGATTGTGATATTCAAGGCAACTAATATCATCTCCAAGGACTACCACCTGAAGCTCTATGCATTGTAAGCAATCATAAAATCCCAAGAACTTTGGGAAAGAAATCAACATCTCATGCAAGAAACTCATTTACGAAAAAGGAAAGGGGCGTGTAGTATAGCTTATGATGATTTGCTAAGTTTTGCTTATAAGAAGGGGGAATCACTTCGTGAATTATACTTGAGATTTTCACTGCTACTCAATGACATGAACATCTACATTATGAAACTGGAACAATTTCAAGTGAACACAAAGTTTTTGAGTACCCTTCCTCCTGAATGGAGCAAATTTGTAACAGATGTCAAACTGGATTCGGATTTGCACTCAACTAACTTCGATAGCTTCATGCTTATTTATGACAACAGAATTTTCATGCAAACGAGTTCGATTAATGCATGAACGCAATTCAGATCCGCATTGCAATTGGTTGCTACACGTGCAATGACCCAGTCTCCTTATTAAACCTCATATTATCATCATAAAGCATAACCAAAACACTCAATTATCAACCACAATTTCATCATATTGGTCTCCATAATATGGTTCACACTATCAGTCTCCACAATACTCAACTCATCATTCATCGACACCTCTTTAATCACTTATCCATCCAATAATTATCAAGTCATGCAATCACCACATCATCTTATTCTCCATCATCATCTATACCTCAATTGGAATATCCTCCCTCAGTTGATCAACAATCTGAATTTTCCCAACAAGAATCAGGTTTAATTGTTCCAGTGTTCCAGAAAGGTGATGATCCCATTGATGCCATCAATCACATGATGTCATTTTTGACTGCTGTCGTCACTTCCCGTTATCCCACTACCAATAACCAGCTGAGAAACTCGTCAAACCCTAGGCAACAAGCTACCATTAATAATGGAAGAGTAACATTACAACCAATTCAGGGGAGACAAACTTCTGTAGCTGCGGGTACTTCAAGGACTTATACTCCGGGAGCAAGTGGAAACAATTCTGGAAAACAAAGAACGGTTATTTGCTACAACTGCAAAGGGGAAGGCCACATGTCCAAACAGTGCACCAAACCAAAGAGGAAAAGGGATGATTCGTGGTTTAAGGATAAAGTGTTGTTGGTTCAAGCTCAAGCAAGTGGTCAAATTTTACATGAGGAGGAACTCGCATTTTTGGCAGATCCAGGAATTCCAGAAGGTCAAGCCACACAGACTGTCATAACTCACAATGCTGCTTATCAAGCTGATGATTTGGATGCATATGACTCTGATTGTGATGAACTTAACACTGCCAAAGTTGCTCTCATGGCGAATTTATCTCACTATGGTTCAGACGCTCTTTCTGAGGTACACAATCATGATAATGTGAATAATGATATGACTAATCAAGTTGTGCAGGCTATGCCGTCTTCTGAACAGTCAAATGTTGTGAACCATTCAGAGACTGAAATAACCAGTGATAGCAATATCATTCCTTATTCTCAGTATCTGATTGAATCACAACAGGTAGCTGTTCAAAATTCTAACTCTTCTGCACAACAAGATGATTTGATATTATCTGTGATTGAACAACTAAAAACCCAAGTAGTTCATTGTACCAAGACGAATCTGGAAAATAAAAGTGTCAATGATACTTTAACTGCTGAGCTTGAAAGATATAAGGAACAAGTCAAAGTGTTGAAAGAAGGACAAAACGTTGATTTAAAGAGTCAAGATAACGTTTCAGATTCATGTGCACAGTCTGTAGAGATTGATCATCTTAAACGAACTCTTTCAGAACATTTAAAAGAAAAGGAATCTTTATTGCAAACGGTTACACTTCTCAAAAATGATTTTAAGAAAGAAGAATCTAGAAACCTTGATAGGGAAATAGCCTTAGAAAAGCAGATCAAACACCTAGATAATATCGTTTTTAAAAGAGATCAATCTGCACAAACTGTTCACATGTTGACGAAACCTCAGTTTTTCTATGATAATACCACTAAACAAGCTCTAGGTTTTCAAAATCCTTTCTATCTGAAGAAAGCTCAGCAGTTGGAACCTATGCTATATGTTGGTGATATAATTCAGAAAACCAATCCTATTGTGATCCCTGACTCAGAAGAGACCTTAACACTTGCTGAAGAGAGTCGTTCAAAAATGCTTTTAAAACATAAGGATAATATGATGCAAGAAAAGATAAAACAAATTGATACCACACCAATCGATTATGCTGCTCTTAATAAACTTTATAAAGATTTTGAAACACGGTTTGTTCCACAAACTGAATTATCTGCTGAACAAGCCTTTTGGTCGCATAACTCTGTGAGTTCCTCAGAACCCGATCTTTCTGATAGACCCACCAATGTTGAGGTTCCTAAAGAACTTCCAAAAGTCAGCATGGTTAATACGAGTTTGAAGAAACTTAAATACCATCTTGCTAACTTTGATGTGGTAGTCAAAGAAAGAACCACGCCCACAGCTATCACTGAGGGCACGTGGGGTTTCGAACATACAAAAGCTTGTTTTAGGGATGAAATAATTCCATTTGTAAAAGCTCTGAAGGACTTATTTAGTACATTCAACCAACAATTGGTTGATGAACTTGCTGAAGTCCAAAATGTCTTCTATCAAATGGAACAGGCTGTGGAACAACATCGTGTAGAGTCAAAAACATTTGAAGTTAAAATGAATCAAGCTTTGAACGAAAATGAACGACTCTTGGAACAAGTGATGAGCAAAGATATTGTGAACTTGATTGTAAATTCCTCTATGGATTTTGCCTCTGTGAATGTGCATGAATGTGAAAAGTGTCTCAAACTTGAGACTGAGCTTCAAAAGGATTTTGTTGAAAAAGAGATTTACGATAAACTGTTCAAAAGGTTTACCACTCTTGAAAAACATTGCATTTCGTTAGAAGTTGATACTCAACTTAATCAGGAAATTTTTCAAAGGGACAATTCTATTTCAAATCAAAGTGCTCCAAGTTTTGATCAATTGTTTGAATTAAATGAATTGAAAGCTCAGTCCCAAGAGAAAGACATGGTCATAAAGAAGTTGAAAGAGAGAATTAAATCTCTCAGTGGAAATATGGATAAGGATAAGATCAAACAGGACTTAGAAGAGATTGAAACCATAAATATTGAATTGGATCATAGGGTGACAAAGCTTATTGCTGAGAATGAGCATTTGAAACAGACCTATAAGCAACTTTATGACTCGATTAAACCAGCACGTGTTCGATCAAAAGAACAATGTGCTGACTTAACTAATCAAGTCAATCTAAAGTCTATGGAAATTTATGATTTAAATGCTTGTCTTCAGGAAAAAGTTTTGGTAATTACAACTCTCAAGGATGAATTAAGGAATCTCAAAGGAAAAGATTTATCTAATAATGAAGTTACACATCATCCTAGTGATCCAGAGATTAATACGGAACCAATAACTCCTAAATTGTTAAACAAAAGGTCAGCTCACTCTGCCTATATTAAGCACACTCAGGAAGAAGCTGCAGTTCTTAGGGATCTAGTCGATCATATTAAACTAAATTATCCCTTAGACCCAACCCTAGAATCTGCCTGTAAGTATACTAAACTAATTCAGGAGTTGATTACAAAAATCAATAAAACCTGCCCTAGTCTTACCAATTTTAGAGAACAATTAGTGGTTGTGACCCCAATGAACAAAAACAAAAAGGTTAGATTCACTAAGCCCGTCACATCATCAAGAAACATAATCCCAAAAAGGAACTCTACATCAAACCCAGCTTCTAACAAACCTATGTTGTCTTCTACAGGAGTAAAAGCATCTACTAGTGCTAGCGGATCATAACCCTTAGGCAATACAAAGAAAGATAAGATTCAGCAAACATAAAGTAGTACTCAGAAGAATAAAGTAGAAGCCCACCTTAGGAAAGTTAAATCTAGTTAAAAAAATAAAGATCATGTTGTTGCACCTAAAGAAACTGCTCATGCACAGCATTCCAAGCTTAATGCTAATTCTGAACTTAAATGAACTTAAATGTGTAAGTGTAATGGTTCATGATTTTGAAAATCATGATATGTGTTCTTTGATTATAATCAATAATGAATGCTCGTACAAAATCTAAATCGGCAAGAAACAAACAAAAGAGAAAAAGTTTTGGAAACCAACAAGAAAGATGTTTACAACTATTGGATATATTTGGAGACCAACTAGTGAATCCGGACCTTTACTATTGTAGGAAATGCGTGCCCTTTAACTAGGATTACCACTACTACTAAAGCGCCCCTTAGGAAACCAATTGTTTTAGACAATGAAACATCTAAACCTGCTGTAACATTGGTCTATTCATGAAAACCTAGGAACTCTAAAACTAATGTTCCTGTTAGCAAATCTAAGGTTCTTCAATCTGTATCTGCTAATAAAAAGGAACCCAGTAAATCTTAGGATCCATAATTTCTTATGTTCCATCTCCTCACTTAATGAATGCAGTCATCCACATCGTCCTATGGTATTTGGACTCCGCTGCTCCAAGCATATTACGAGATCGCCTCTCGAGATCACCAATTTCGACCACAAATTTTTGGGTACAGTCAAATTCAGGAAATGATCAGTGGCAATGAAATTAGGATAATAGGTGATTATCAGATGGTAATGAAACGATATCAATGGTATACTGATGTGTAAATGACTATGGACACAACTTATTCTCCGTTGGCAGTTTTGTGATTCGAACCATGAGGTTGCTTTCGTCAACACACCTGCTTCATTGTAATTAGAAAGGCGTTGATTTATTACTGGATCTCGATGCAACAATCGTATACTCTGCTCTTGGATACATGATGGCGTCCTCATCCCATATGTCTCTTGACAAAGTCCTTAAATACTAAGTCCCTGGCTATGAACCGACGTTTATCTCATCAAAACTTTTAGTGAACACCATTTAGCTAGACATGGTCATTGTTCGAGGTCTCCCTAAGCATTAAATTTGAAAAGGACCCATCTGTGTTTCTGCATGCGCAATGGTAAGAGCAAGAAGAAACCCCCAAACCTAAATCTGAAGACACTAATTCAAGAAAAAACTTTATCTATTATCACATGGATCTTTGTGGACCATGCGTGTCGCAAGTGTTAATGGAAATGAATTAACATCCATGTCATGTCGATGATTACTCACGATTCACATGGGTTAAGTTCCTAAGGTCAAAAGATGAAGCTCCAAATAAAAATTTTCATAAATCAAGTTTTTAAGATAATCCAACTACGGCTGAAAGTACCTGTTCGACGCATCAGAACAGATAATGGAACTGAATTTGTTAATCAAACGTTGCGTGAATATTATGAGAAGGTTGGTATCTCTCATGAAACATCTGTAGCTCGCTCTCCACAGCAAAATGGTGTCATTGAAAGACGGAATCGTACGCTAATTGAAGCTGCTCGCACAATGTTGATTTATGCAAAAGCTTCGTTATTTCTATGGGCTGAAGCAGTGGCTACCGCATGTTACACCCAAAATCGTTCCATCATACGCCTTCATCATGGCAAAACACCATATGAGCTTTTACATGACAAACTTCCCGACTTATCTTTCTTCCATGTATTTGGTGCACTCTGCTATCCAACGAATGATAGTGAGAATTTGGGCAAGTTACAACCAAAGGCTGATATTGGTATTTTCATTGGTTATGCACCCATGAAGAAAGCATTTTGAATTTACAACCGACGTACCAGATGAATCATTGAGACAATTCATGTAGATTTTGATGAGCTGACTGCGATGGCTTCTGAACACAGCAGTTTAGGACTTGCACTTCATGAGATGACTCCTGCAACAATCAGTTCAGGACTCGTGCCAAACCCTCCTCCTTCAACACCGTTTGTACCACCTTCGAGAACTGACTGGGATATGTTATTTCAACCGTTGTTCGATGAATTACTCAATCCCCCTCCTAGTGTTGATCACCCAGCCCTTGAAGTCGTTACTCCAATTGATGAAGTAGCAGCTCCAGACTCGCTGTATCAACTAGTTCACCTTCATCAACTACAGTTGACCAAGATGCACCATCACCAAGTAACTCTCAAACAACACCCGATTACCAACTCTTAGTCCAACCCGTAAACAATGTTGAAGAAGACAATCATGATATTGAAGTTGCACATATGGGTAATGATCCGTACTTTGGTATTCCAATTCCAGAAGTTCCTTCTGATCAATCTTCATCGTCGGATTCTATTCATACAAATGTGCCTCCCGATCACCAAATTTCTGAACACAATAACAAATGGACTAAGGATCATCCACTTGAAAATATAATTGGTGAACTCGCTAGACCAGTTTCCACAAGGCTGCAATTACATGAGCAAGCTCTTTTCTGTTACTACGATGCTTTCCTCACTGCTGTTGAACCCAAGACGTATAAAGATGCTTTGACTCAAGCTTGCTGGATCGAAGCAATGCAAGAAGAACTCAATGAGTTCGAACGTCTTGAAGTATGGGAGCTTCCCGACCAGATAAAGTTATGGTTATTACTTTGAAGTGGATATACAAAGTGAAATCGTAGACGCACTGGGAGTATACTAAAGAACAAAGCTCGATTAGTGGCTCGTAGTTACCGTCAAGAGGAGGGAATCAATTTTAAAGAGTCTTTTGCTCTGGTCGCAAGATTTGAGGCTATAAGGGTTTTTCTTGCGTTTGCTGCTCATATGAACATGGTCGTCTACCAAATGGATGTGAAGACTACGTTTCTGAATGGTAATCTGCAGGAAGAAGTTTATGTTAGCTAGCCGGATGGGTTTGTGGATAAAGATAAACCAAATCATGTGTACAAGCTTAAGAATGCTCTTTATAGGTTGAAACAAGCTCCACGCGTGTGGTTTGACATGTTGTCTTCGTTCTTGATATCCCAAGACTTCTCCAAAGGTTCAGTGGATCCCCACATTGTTCATACGCAGAGACGGCAAGGAACTAATTCTGGTATAAATATATTTCGATGATATCATCTTTGCTGCATATACACCTGAACTTTGTGAGCTATTTTCTAAAATCATGTGTTCAAAATTTAAGATGTCAATGTTAGGCAAAATCTCATGTTTCTTAGGACTATAGATTTCTTAAAGTCCTAGAGGTATCTTTATTAACTAGTCAAAATATGCCCTTGAATCCTTAAAGAAATATGGTTTTATGACCCTTGTACCTAGTGGATTACACCATGGTGAGAAATCCAACTGGATGAGGATAAAGAAAGGGAAAGCATTGATCCGTCACACTATTCGTCGTATGATAGGTACCTCCTTTATCTTCACAGCTAGTAGACCTGACCTACCAATTTGCTATTGCATGAGTGCCCGGTATCAGCGCAGCCCTACCAAAAAGCACTTAAATGCAGGTAAAAAGGGTCGTTTTTGATATCTAAAAGGAACCGTTAATCGGAGACTATGGTATAATGAACGGATCTTCAATTGCTCTAAAGCATTTACATATGCGGATCATGGCGTGGTGTCAAGATAATGTTGTAGCACATCTGGTAGTATGCAATTTTTGGAGATAGACTTATCAGTTTGTCACAAAAAGGCAGAAAAGTGCAGCGATATCACAGTACGGAAGCAGAATATATTGCTTATTCAGACTTATGTCCTCAAATCCTTGGATGAGATCACAGCTTACTGACAATGGCTTTGGTTGCAACAAAATTCCAATGTACTATGATAACAAAAGCGTTATTGCCTTATGCTGCAACAACGTTCAACATTCCAGATCAAAGCATATAGACATCAGATTTCACTTTATCAAGGAGCATGTTGAGAATGGGGTGATCGAACTTTACTTTGTCAATACGGAGTATCAACTGGCGGACATCTTCACTAAAGCTCTTGGCCGAGAAAGAATTGAATTTCTGATCAACAAGCTGGGAATGCGGAGTTTTACGCCGAAGACTCTGAAACAATTGGCAGATGAAGTTGATGAATAGTGGTGGTACCTATTCACATATCCTGTATCATATGTATATATATTAAAACCATAAAAACCAAAAAGATTTTTCATTTTTAGAAAACTTTTATAAAAACAAAATACAAAAATATAAAATCTATAAAACCAAAGAAAAAATTAAAAAATGAAAAAATATAAAAAGAGGTAATAAAGGCATGTCTTCTGAAAATCGATAACATTTACGGTCTTAGAAATGTCATTCAATAATGATACGAGGCTGTAAATGAAGTTCGAGCAGAAGTTACAAATGTTTTCAAAACATGCCAAATGGCTTGCTATTATTTCAGATAGTAACCTGAACATCATTTTAAAGGCAAGTATTCCGTCAAAAAGGAAACTTGTCCTCTCAACAGGAATTTATTCTCGGGCATGATCTACTTTATGACTATGAAAAGGCTTGTGTTTACTTTGCAACATAACCCATGCTTCCTATATTCCCATAAGTGTACGTGTCATTGCACTTATGATTTAAAATAAGAGAAATCTTATTTTTGTGTTTGTTGTTTTTCAAAAATATAACATTGCTTCATCAGAAAATGCTTTTTCAATGACATTCAACTTCTCAAACAACGACTACAACTCTTTAAATAGAAAACGGGTCATTGTTTGAGGGGGAGAAAATGTCAAATTTCTCATCTTTCATAATTAACAGTGCTTTAAAGGGAAAAAGGTTTTTAAACAATAACGGAATATCAATATTAAGGAAAGTTAATTAACTTTAGCTTATGTGTGCCTTAATTGTTATGTGTTTATGCCTTAGGGAATATTTTGCAAAAATTAAGTCTATAGGTATGATAGTTTAAACATTAGGGACTAAATGTGCTATTTGTTTATCTTGTATATGCCTTATAAAACTTATCTATGCAAAATAAAAGGGTATATGAAACTTGAGGGGCCAAATGTGTTAAAAACCTTATTTGTATTATAACCCACCCTACCACCCCGTATCTTTTCACACACAACACACACTTTACAAAAAAAAATTCCCTCCCACTCTCATTCGCACGATCGTCATCACCTATTCATCATTCTCAAGTGTTTTTCAAGCCTAAGGTATAATAAGAAAAGTGTTCTCCTACATCTAAACTACTCACGTCTCAAAGGAATTGGTTTTTTTACCAAAGATTGATCTCGAAATCCCTAATTCTCAAATTAGGGTTCTTGAAAAATCAAAATGGTTAAAACTCCAAATTGATTGAGGGGTTTTGTATCTTTAGGTGTGCCTAGCACTAGTTTAAAACAGTTTTGAATATGGTTATCATTTGCTAGTGTTCTTGGTGATTCTTAGGTGCGAAAATTAGGGTTTATATGAAATATTGTATAAAGTTTGTGGGTTTCGTGTTAGGGAGTTTGTTACCATCTTCTTGAACATGTTTGGTTAATAATATCACCCTATTGTTTGTAGTTTATTGAATCAATGTGCTAAAATGCTTAAAAGCGCTCGTTTTTGTGTATGTTCTTGATTTTGTGGTTTAAATGTAGTTGTTAATGCCCCCTAAGTGTTGTTCTCATGCTAAGAATGTCATATAAACAAGTTTGCATGATTCAAAATATCTTGGTGGTGAAAGTTGTTTATGAACCGAACAATCAAGTGTCATATGAAATAGAACAACATACTTGTTATATGAATCGAACAACTTGGTCTCTTTAGGTATCGAATAACTCATCTTGCTTTGAGAACCGAACAACTTAGTTGTTATTAAGGAACCGAACAACTCAGTTTATAAGGAACCGAACAACTCAAAGTACAAGGAACCGAACAACTCCAGGGTTATAAGGAACTGAACAATTACATTAATAGTAATAGGAACCAACCAACTTGATTATAGTAGGAACCAAACAATTTTCCTAAGAAATCATTTTTGCTTCCAAGTCCCAAAACACTTAAGATCAAATTTTCAAATTAAAAGCTGATTTAAAAATCTTATTTAGGGAGATAATTAAAATTGGTAAATTATTTACTCTAAATAAGTTAAGTTAAGTTTTCGTTGTTAAATGAATAGATCTTAATAAGTGCAAAAAGTCTTAAAGTTCCTAAAGCATTGTTCACATCATGAATCAACTTTATGTGCTCTCTCAATAGGTCTCTATAGTATATTATATAAAATTGGTTATACATAAACAATATTGATCTTAGCAGAATCATGAACACTACAAAAGAACAGCAAAAGGAGTTGGATGATGCTCTTGTCGCACCTAAAAACCATCTCAAGATAGGGAAAAGCAATCTTCGACTGAGCTCCAATCTCAAATCCAAGGAACCTACTCTTCAAGTGGTGCTAGATGCTCTCAAACTCACTCCATTCTACAATGCATTTGAGATCTCTGCTGATGTTCCTGAGATATACATGCAAGAGTTCTGGGTCACTGTCACCAGACATCATTCATCACTTCGGTTCAAGTTGAATGGCAAAAGTCATACTTTGAATGTTGACAACTTCAGAGATATGCTCAAAATTTGCCCCAAACTCCCTGGTCAGAAATTTGAAGAACCTCCACTTGAAGAGGATATTCTATCTTTTATCAGAGATCTTGGACACACTGGTGAAATCAAGTTTTTATCTGATGTCAATGTCAACCACATGCATCAACCTTGGAGATCATTTGTTGCCATAATCAACAAGTGTCTAAGTGGAAAGACTACTGCTCTGGAAAGTCTTCGCCTCTCACGTGCTCAAATTCTCTGGGGCATGTATCACAACAAGCAGGTTGACTATGTCTATCTACTGTGGGAAGACTTGGTATTTCAAGTGGAGAACAAGAATTCTAAAAAGAACAGTGACATGTATTATCCACGTTTCACCAAAGTCATTGTCGACTACTTCATGGCAAAGGATCAAGCAATTCCAAGGAGAAACAAGATGTTTTGGCATTATGCCAGGGATGACTTCATGTTCACCACCATAAGAGTCATTTCAAAACATAAGGACACACAAGAATACGGTGCTATTCTCCCTCAGCACTTGACCAATCAAGCCATGTTGGAGTCCGAAGCTTTCAAGACTTACCGTGCTTATGCTACTGGTGAAAAGGCTCCCAAGTCAAAAGCTACAAAGAAAAAGACTGACTCTGAATCATCTCCAAAGACAAAGCCTTCTCAAGCTTCCAAAGGTAAAAGAATCAAGACTTCAGCTAAAGGAGATAAGCCTGCCACAACAAAGTCAAAAGGTTTAACAGTACTATCTGAAGTTGCATTATCTGAAGCAGAACAAATGAAGTTGGCAACTAAGAGAAGCATGAAAGAATTCCATATCTCTCACGCAAGTGGCTCAGGTGATGGAGTTGACTTACAGTCAAAGGTTCCTGATGAGCAACAACAAACTTTATCTGGTACAAATGAAGGAGCTGGTGACAAACCAGAGGTTCCCGATGTACCCGAATACAGATCAGAGAGTGAAGAAGAATCTTGGACGTTCAGTCAAGGAGATGATGATGAAGAAAGTGATGAGCATGACAGTGCTAATGAAGATGATGAACAACAGAATGATAGTGAAGACTCTGAATCAGAAGACGACGGAGATGAGTTTGTTCACCCGACCTTGTCAACATACAAAGCAGATGAAGAGGAAGAAGAAAAAGCAGAAGATGATGATGAAGTGACTTCTGATCAGAAAGTTTCAACACCACCTGACTATGAACTCACGGAAGAAGATGTAAATCAAGAGGATGATGATACTATGGGAGAGGATCAAGAAGATGAAGAAAATGGGGAACTGTACGGAGACTTGAATCTTAACTTGGATAGACAAGATGCTGAAATGACGGATGCTCAAACTAATCAAGAAACAAAAGAAGCTCACGTGATTCTAACTATTGAACCTCCAGTAGGGAAACAACAAATCTCCTCTGTTTAATTAAATTTGGTGGCTAAATTCATTAATCCCTCTCTGGATACAGGTATCAACTTGATTCTAAATCCAAATGTAGCAGTTTCCATCACACCCTCCTCTGACACTATAATCCCTCAACCACCCATCCTAATCATTCAACCTCAACAACAAACACATGACTCCACAACAACTATTCCAACAACTTTGCCTGAAATCCCTAACTTCGCATCTCTATTCGGCTTTGATCGCAGGGTATCCTCACTAGAGATAGAACTGTCTGAACTCAAACAAACAAATCAATTTGCTGAAGCTGTAGCATCTATTCCGGGCATTGTTGACAACTATCTTACTTCCAAGATGAAAGATGAAGTAAACGTGGCTCTTCAGCTAAAATCCAACAAGCTCAGAGAAGAAGCTCAAGCAAAGAATCAAGACTTACTCAATTCAATTGACTCCAACATGAAGAAAATAATCAAGGAGCAGGTCAAAGCTCAAACCTCCAAGATCATGTCAAAAGTTGAGAAATATGTTACCGAAACTTTGGGAGCTGAAGTGTTGGTTAGATCAACCAATCAACCTCCGACATCTTACGCAGTCGCCTCTTCGCTCTCAGAACTCGAGTTAAAAAAGATTCTAATGGATAAAATGGAAGAAAATAAATCAATTGACAGATCAGAAGTTCAGAAGAATCTTTACAATGCGTTAGTCGAAGCATATAACTCTGACAAAGACCTTCTCTCCTCATATGGTGATGTAGTCACTATTCCAAGAGGACATGATGATGAAGACAAGGATGAAGAACCCTCCGCTGGATCAAACCGAGGGACAAAGAGAAGGAGATCAGGCAAGGAAGCTGAGTCATCCAAAGAACCAACTCATAAGGAGAGCAGAACAACAAGCACTTCCAAAAGACCATCCAGATCTCAACAAACAGACTTGGAAGATCCTACACATCAAGAGTTCATTACAGGAGACGACGACGTATCTCCTGTAAGAGAGGTATCTAATGTGGATGAACGACTATGGAATCCAACAGGCTCTCGAACTCCTGATCGTGAATGGAACAAAACAAAAACTGTTGACGATCGACCTCCTCAACCTTGGATGTCTCAGTTGGCACAAGCTTCAGGCACAACCTCCTCGTTTAATGAGTTTCTGGCTACTCCCATCGATTTCTCTGCTTTTATAATGAATCGGCTCAACATTTAAAATCTAACTCAAGATCTGTTGACCGGTCCAACATATGATCTCATTAAAGGCACGTGCAAGAGTGTTGTGGAGTTAGAAAACACTGGAAAAGTATTCAAATCAACCAATGATCATATATTGGCATAAACTTGAAGGAAGACCGTATCCCTCATATGATTTACCAAGCCCACTATCTTTAATTCGGATGTCACTAGGTCATCAAATCATCTCTATGAATCACTTCAATCAACAATGAATCTCGAAATACTAAAATGGAGAGGTGGGGGGGGGGGAGAAGCTCAAGTTGTAAATATACAACTTCAATCACCAAGACAAAGGCGGCTGATTACGGTCATATTAAATGGATTGAAGACAAGATTCCTAGAAGTACATGGAGTGAGGTACAAGTTGTCTATGACAAGCATTGCTACTAGGCACATATTTACTGGGACGCAAAATGTCAGAGATGATATGATATTCTACCAACCTGGAAATTCTAAAGACGCTATTCCAAACACAGGATATGCTGTTACAAGTCCCTCAAGATCATGAGTATCTTAGGTTAAAACATTTGGAAGAAGATTCACAGTTCGAAACAAGATGATGTACACTTACAAGTTTCCGCGAAGGCGACTTCAAAGACTTCTTCGCGAAAGAAATTGAAGAAGTATACTTCTTCTATGTTCAAGTAAGATGACCAACCTCCAATGTTGATGAACGTTTTTGCACTTAATGGGCTTTCCGAATGTACACAGACGAATTGTCATTCAAGAACGTAGTAAGGCTTACAACTGGAATTGAAAGTTATCAGAAGAAGATAAACTCACAAACTGACACATACCGGACAGATCTAAAAAATGACTCCATACAACTAGTACCATGATATCCCAAGCATTAACTATCAAGATGAACATGGACATAAATCGTTTGATGCGTACCGATGAACTTACAAGTTTCAGCGGCACACTCAACCATGTTCGCACCAGTCTCAATGATATTGCTACTGGGATTCAGATGGAGTACTTGCCGAAGAGGAAATGGAGCAAACAAGACAAGCAGAGAGCTCGGGTGATGATTAAAGCCATTGACAAGAAACTCAGAGACAGAAGGTTGATGCGGAGTCTAGAAAAGTTTGTTGGTGGAAGACCTTACAGAGGAGACCTTCGGCTGCTACAAAGGACCATATGATTCTATCATATGATGTCCTTATCATTCAGGTCAAATCTTGTTAATAATATAACTTTGTGAATTTGTTAATATGTAGTGTAGACTTATGGTGATAATAAGGAGTGCTCGAGTACAAAATTTTCAAGAATTTCTTAGTAAATTCAAAAAAATTCAAATTATTGTACTCAGCACTATCTTATATACCCTCATATTTTGAGGGGGAGCATTAAAATGTTCCAATTAGTTAATATGTAACATTTTGTCCCCGAAAGTTTAATCAATTGATATCCAAAATATCAAGCGATTAACATTTTGGATAAGGGGAGAAAATGTGATTAAACTGAATCTAATATGTATTGAAATGTGATCATATAAAATGGACTCAATGCACTCCACACTTAACATGTACTACGAGTACGATGCACATGTTAAGGGGGAGCCTTTTAGTGATAATGAAAAACTCTCAAAGTGTAAATCTTTTGATATTTATATCAAACACTTTGATTGAAATTTTCAATGTTTTTGGAAGGATTGTGATGATATACCCAAAAGACCGACCATGTACTTAAATTTATGAAGTTTATAGGTAGATAGGCATAGTATTTTAAATCCCCATGATCCACCAGAACCGGAGGGATCTACCCCGGGATATCCACTAGTTAGCTGTAGAAGTCCTACGTATGATACAAAGGAAAAAAGTTGAGAATTCGGGAATAATTGCGACTGAGATTGGAGCCTAACACTGGAACAAGACCAACAAGGTGTTATTTCTGAAATCTCGGTAAGCATGAAGGGGTTTAAAGATGAAAAAGAAATGTAAAGATAAAGGGTGAAAGACAATCCCTCCATACAACTTAGCAGAAAACGGTCAATTACATAATTGCGGAAACACAAAGTTGTTTCCGACATTGAAGACAGACTGACCAGTGACGCTAAGCACAACCTTCCCCAGCCACTCAAGATCTCTCAACAGACTCTTGTTTCATTTCGCACGGAGATTACACGCATTTCTATCGACTTCTCACTCGAGATTAGTTGAATAAAATTGCGCTATACCTTATAATATATTATATATATATATAATATATAAAAAATAGTATTATTATAAAAAATAAAATATATATGTATATATATATATATCTATATGAAATATATGAATACGACTATTAAAAAGATAAGGATAAGAATCAAAAATCACTCAATGTAGTACACCGGACGTATGATTCCCGGTTGTTATCCCCAACGAGGATTGCAATTGAAAGTCAAGAGGCGTTTTGAGAATCGATTCTTGAATGGAACAAGATTATGACAGGTTAACTAAAACTATGAGAAAAACTTAAAAACAATTAAGGTAAGACAAATTTTAACTAAAAACGCAAAACGGGAATCCTAAACGGGACCTAAAAACCCTAAATTATCAAAATTAAGTCCTAAAATGATCTTTTTGGTTTTTATAAGTCTTAATTGACTAAAATGCTAGAACAAAGAAAACTAGACCAAAAACGGAAGTGACTAGGGCTTAAAAACACTAAAAACGTGAACGGGATTCAATCCCGTTCTTTAAAAAACCAAATTTTGCAATTTTAACCCTACGAAAGCAAATCTAATTTTCCTAGGTTCTAAATGTTAAAAGAAAATTTTCTAAAAAAGAATTATATTTTTTTGACTTTTTTATAATTTTTTATGAATTAAAAACGATTTAAATGAAATTAAATGTTTAAAAATACTAAACTATTTAATAAAAATCTGAAAAAATTAGCAAAAGTGCATTGAACAATGAGGAATCTAATAAAAATAAGCTGGTGAAAACAGCTTATCAAATAAGCCGTGAAATAAGCCAAAAACGGCTTATAAACCAAACGGGCTAAAACTACTATAAAGAATTAATTGTGCAAACATAAACCGAAAAAGACCCAAGGGCGAGTTGGTAGTGCGTGTGTTGTGTAAAACGTTTGGTGAATAGGGGTGAGGTCCCGGGTTCGAGCCTTGCTCACCTGGGACTTCCCCCAATTCCCAAATGTTTTTTAAAAGCCATTTTTTTACAACTTTTTAAAAGACTTAAAAATAAGCACTTTTTACAAAAACACTTTTTTATAAGCTACTAATAAGCACTAAAATAAGCTAAGAAAGTGACAGAATAAGCTAAGTTATACTAAAACTCTTAAATACTAACTATTTTACCCTTTTTAAACTAAATAAGCTAATGTAACTACAAAATAAGCTTAGACAGGTAATAAACTATACTTAATAAGCAAATAAGAACAAAAATAAGCAACTAAGATAAGCTAGAATGACAGTTTACTTAAAAAAACTATAAAACTTAAGGATTTTAAGCTAATAAGCAAATAAGCTCAAATAAGCTCTAACTAAAATAAATAAGCCAAAAATGGGCTTAATCTAACATAATAAGCTAAACTAAACCAGCATAACAAAAGAGAATAAGCTAATAAACCTAAATAAGCAATAATAGCTTGTATGCCAAAACTGATAAGCAAAAAGCAAGAGGACATTTCCTAGCTTCAAAATAAGCTAGCAAAAGGATCCTTATGCATATGCGACTTATACCACTAAGCATAATGGCCAAAAAGCTACAATAAGCAACAATGAAAAATCAGTTTGAAATTCAAATAAGCACTTAAAAAGCTTCATGAAAAAGCTATCTCACACTGATTCAACACTTAGATAAATTTTTGCATATTTTTGCAATCTTAACAAAACACCAATTTTGAGCTTAAAAATAAGCAAACAAACAGATCCATAATGACAAAATAGCCACAAACAGATTAGCTTGACCTTAAGGAGCGTATATCAATAATCAAAAAGCATTTTGAAACTCAGGATAAGCCACAAAAAGCATTTGAAAAAGCAATTTCTTAAATTTTTTAAACACTTAGCACTTTTGACATTTTTGGCAAAAACACAAAAATGACAATGCAGGCTATAGAGCTTTGTTTCTAACCTGTTTTTAACACTTGCACAAACTCAAAAACATCACAAATCAACAATAAGCAAGAGCACAATCAAATAAGCAATTAAACACTTAAACTAACTGAATTTTAGAACTAATCTAAGCTAAACTAAGTTGACCTAAGAGTAAAAAACTATTTTTGACCCATTTTCACACAAGAAAATAGTTAAACCAAACACGACCTTTAAGACTGTCTTTTTTACCAATTTTAACTAATAACTGATTATTAGTGAATCAAAACCTTAATACCATATCTAAGACTTATAACAAACACATTAACAACTTTTAACACCTTAAATCATAAAAACAACAGGATTTAAAGATTATGTAACCCTTTTAAGCTAATTTAAGACAAAATGTAAGAAAAACTAGCACACAAATTTTATACTATAACCAACAGCCATAATAAGCAATAAACACTATAACAAAGCATAAATAAGCAAATAAGAACAGGCAATAAGCAACAATAAGTAGTTGAATAGTAAATAAACTAAGAATCTAAAAGTGAAACTTACAAGAGTCCAAGCTTTTTCTTATGAATTTCAAGACCCAAAACAACTTATTCACCATCAGATCGAATCTTATTCCGCATAAGCACTAACCATGGCCATGCTAAAATCACCATGGCTCCATTAGATCTTCTTTATATTTTTTGGTATTTTTTTAGATTTTTATGATTAAAACATTAAATAAAAGTGATAAAACAGTAAAATAAGGTTTGATTCAAGAAACAAAAAGCTTAGTGAAACTTTTAGGTGAGATCCATAAGTTGTTTCATAGCTTTTCAAACCTTAACAGGTTATATAAAATGATCAAACTTAGAAACTTAAAACACAAACCTCAAACTTTTTTCATTAACTTTAAAAGTTTTTAATCAAGAAAGGAAATACAAAGCATAAATTCTAAAAAACTTTAAGTAAAATTACACAAAAAAATAGAGAGAGCTCTTCAATGATAAGCCCTCATTTATAGCTGGATATAATGCTTCGTACGGTTTCTTTAGCGTGGTTTTCTGTTGTGATAGGATTAGGAGCTCATCTTCCCTTCTATCTTTCTTGTAGCTTATTTAAATCCTCCACACCCTTGATTTGTTGTCCACGCAATCATTCCCCACTGATTGCCTAGATTGCCAACGTAGTCAAGAGCCAAAGACTCATCCCCTTGCATCATCTTGGCTCCAGAAGGTTTGAAAGTGGGTTTAACCATGGGGTAAGTGTAAGTTTAGAGGTGGGAGGTAAATAGTAACAATGGAGGTGGGAGCGAGAAAAGGGGTTGTTCTGTTTATTTGATTGGTGCAGGGTAGAGGTTTAGTGGATTGGCAAACTTAGTCCCTCAACTAAATATAATTAAATGTAACTTTTAGCCCTTTGTGGTAGTAATGGGTTTGCACCGTTAGTCCTATTAGGGACAAACGAGGTTAATAAGTAAAAGAGGGTAGAGTATTAACGGGGTTATAAAGGGTGTGGTTTTGGCTCATTGTTAGGCGGTCCCTATAAAAATTGACTTGGGATTTTATTTATGCATCAGGCTTAAATAAATATAAGTGTGACTTTTCCGGATCCCCACTAGGTGGGTACGGGTTCGGTTTTTGATGCTCTTTCCAATGCCTCATCCCGGGGTTGACTTTGACTTTGACTTCTCACGGTCTTTCTGTTCTCGTGCTTGGTTTTGTCATTTTGGCTTCGATTTTTGTCCTTTTCTTGGATATCCATTTCCTGCACAATACAAATGCAAAACATACAAATACAATGTATTTTTGGTACATTTTTAGTCATTTAAGTCCGGTTTTAGTGGTCAAAGGTATGTGTAATTAAACACTTACCATTAGTCGATATTGAAAAGGTGGCAGTCTGCTCCAGCCTTTGATCACTAAAATAAAAGAGCACTATTGAGTCTAGAGCCAAAAGAGATTATCTATAAATCTCATTAGGATACTTATCAAAATTATGCTTGCTATTTCACACAATGTGAATAACAAGAAAATATAAAGAGTCCTACGCATTATCCTTGTTTATTTTTGCCAACATCCGAAGTATACTTAAGTATTTCACAATGAAGAAGTAAATCCTCTTGAGTCACATCAACACGCTCATTGAAGTAGACTTGTGCGATTCTTTTTAATCAAGACTTGTAACAACTGAAAGAAACAGATGGGGCGATTCTATAAGAATCAAACTTTTCTAGAAATAGAACACGCTGTTGCTAATTAATTTTTGAAATGATTAACACTCTGGTGTTCCACAAAAACACCTTTAGCAAGTGAAACTCGTTTAATTTTCAAATACAATCTTTCTATTTCAATGTGAATATGTTCACACTATTGTGTTGTCGCTTTGAGACGTTTTGATAATGAGAACATGCTGAGTACGATGAATCTAATACTTATGTGTTAGAAAGATTCAATACTACAGCTGGAAATCCTGTCAAGGAGATTCTTCTTAAATTGAATCTACCTGATCACAGGTCGATCCTCACGGATTCGAAGGTTACTCCAACCACACCTGGACGAATGACAAAGCCATATTCGTCCCCCAGATTTATTGCTAACTGTTTAAATGCAGGATACGTAAAGATGGTGGTGAAGGTACCTGATTCCAGCTGACTCACAAGATTCATAACCACATGCTCATACCCGACCGACAAACATAAAGACATCATGAAAGCTCAAGTACATGTTTCAAGACTTCCGCTACTCTGATACCGTACGTCTTTCTTGAAGTGACAAAGTATTAAAGTCAAATAATTTCAAAGAAGTTTCCGTCACTCTGATACCGAACGTCTTTCTCGAAGTGACGAAGTGTTAAAGTTAAAGAATTTCAAGAAAGATGCAACATTAAAGCTTTTCAAGTCAACAAATCAAGAAAGGTATGAGCATGTCGGTCCAAAGTCATAAGTTTCACAAGATGGCAAAGTTCCTTAAGATGGCGAAGAGATTATGCTTGGTTGATGATCTCAAGATGCTCAAGATCACATTCTCACATACAAGTTAAAGATAAAGGAACAAGCTCGATCCAAAAAGTCAATGATCACTACAACATATTCACAAGGAAAAATCAAGAAATGAAGTTTACGAGCTGAAGACTAAAGATGAAGCATAGTATGCTAGGTTTAAAGTTTTGTAAATTAGAGTGACCTCCCTTAGGGGGAGATTGTTAGAAACAAGAAAAGTATCGGTCACTTCCAATATGTATTAGTCTTAGCCCGTAGTTATTCATATGTTTAGTAACATAAGCTAACATGGCCCAAGGCCCATGGAAAGCCCATCAAGGCCCATGGCCGGCCATCATTAGGGTATAAATACCCTCCCCATTCCTTGGATAGGGTGTTGGTTGGTTGGTTTTGTATTCTCATTTCACTTATGAATTACATGTTTTCTTACTTTCTCTCTCTAGAATACATCCTTCCTTCCACTCTCTCTCACTAAGTTCCTTCTCATCTCATATCAAAGATTACTTGTATTCTTTAAAATCCTTTCCTAAAGAGATGATATGGTGAGAATAAGGTCCACATTAAGGTTCTAATTTTGCAAGATTTAGGGGTTATCATTTTTATTTCATCCGAAACAACTCAACTACGAGTCCAGAGACGGAGGCTTTATTTAGATAACCTCGGAGTCGAAATTTTATTTATTCTTATTATTATTGCAACATTATTAAACCTTGGTCCTTTAAAACTGCCACATCGGTATGCGAGCCGACCATGGTCCAGGAGTCTTATTTTGACCTCGGTAATTTCCTCGACCTTTTAGAAGGCTGCAACATCGGTTGTGAGCCGGCAAGATGCAGCAAACTTTTATCAGTCTCGGATTATTACTATGTGCCTTATTTAGAAGACTGTCACATCGGTTGTGAGCCGGCAAGAGACAGTAAACTCTTATCAGCCCACAGTTTTTATTATTATTATTACCTCCACCCTTTAAACGACTACCACATCGGTTGTGAGCCGGCAATAGGTAGTGGTCTTATTTCGGCTTCGGTTTATTACATAACTAAATTATTACAGCCCAATTTTAAGTCCTGTAGTCTTTTAACTACCTAGACAATGGTAGCGAGTCGTAAGGAATCGGCAGCCTATTTCCTTACAACACTAACAAAACCTCGATGTGTACCTTAATTTCACCAGAAGGAATCTCTACGAAGTGATTTAAACTAAGAATCGCAAAAACCAAAGTAACTTTATTTATTCACAATTATATAATGTTTATTAAGCTGATGGGAGCAAAAGCCCACAATTAACCACTATAATCCTTTAAAGAGATCCAACTACTCTATTTTTAGCATCTAACTTTATATAAAAACCTCTATCCTTCTCGGTTCATCCCAAATTTAAAATCTTTAATAAAAAGATCCATGAATGCATAGTCTAATAAAAAAGCTTTGCATATTTTTAAAAGGTCTAACATGGAAACATGCAACTCTGCTTTTTCAAGCTAGAATTCGCGTATTTAAAGTTTTTTTTTTTTTCTCCTTGTATAAAAAACAGCAAAAGCTTAAATTTTTTTAATTTACGGGGCAAGCTAGAGCGCAATATGCTCGATCAAATCAAAATTTTTATACTTAAAATCAAAACTACATTCAAAACACTTATCTATTTTTGAAAAAAAAATTGGCAAAACGCTATTTTTTGGTGGAACAAACGGGGTTACGCGAAGGACAATCAAATGCAAGTAAGTTCAAATCGAAAGATACCCCCCCCCCCATACTAGAACTACACATTCTCCTCAATGTGAGACTGTCACCCCCCATACTAATTTCAAGGCATAATCCAAATATTAAGGGGTCTTCTACGCAAATCTAAAGCCGTTTATTAATTATGCTATTAGATAAACGTTAATCTTGGATATCAGATTCCCATATATAAGCATGTGAAGGATAAAAGATCAAGTGGACGATGGACAAAATCACGAGCACGAGAGTCTTCAAAATCCGGGGCAATCCTGGACATAAAACACAAAACACGAAACACGAGAAAGGAAGAGGCGAGCCTCCTCACATCACACTTATTCATTAACATACTACTACTAAGGATAAGCATAGGTTGCTACCCACGAAGAGCTTATTTTTGTTAACCGAGTCACGAGCCTGACTCGTACCCGAAATTTGAGTATCGTTGAGCGAGTGGTGTCGTCTCTTTGGAATCCGACAACCATAGGTGGTATATCCCCTCCAAAATAGTGTTTAAGTCTATGACCATTCAGCTTGAAGTTTGGTCCGTCGGTTTGAGATAACTCGACGGTACCATAAGGGAAAACTTGAGCAACGGTGAATGGACCGTCCACGGGTTTTTGTATCTTGCCCGAGAAAATCATTAATCGAGAATAAGAGAAAACTTGATCACCAACGTTGAAAACGCGTTCTTAATCTTGGAGGTAATGAATTCTTTGTTTTCTCTTTGTAGATAAAAGTTCCTCGTAGGCTTGAACTCGTTTATTTAATTCATTCATTTGAACATTTCGTGATCACCCGTCGTCTTTAAGAACAAAATTGCAAATGCTTTTAAGGCCCAATAGGCTTGTGTTTCAAGTTTGATAGAAATGACAAGCACTTTCCGTATACAATCTTATAAGAGTGCACCGATGGTTGTTTTTGAAAGCGTACGAAACCCAAAAAGCAATCATCTAACTTATACGGACCATGAAGCACGATTTTCCTACGTCCTTTCTAAAATACTTCAAACCACGATTTGAAACCTCACTTTCCTAGCTCTTTAATGGAAGATACGCGTAAAAAGACGGTGGTAACTCCAACTTAAGCATGACCTTTCGCGAATTGGTCATTACAAAAGTGAGATACCGCGATCACTAATTATAGCAGAAAGTTCCAAATCGAGCAAAAAGAGATTTTCAAGAATTTAACAATGACTCGCATCATTAGTAGGAAGCGCTCTTGCTTTCAACTCATTTAGATAAAGTAAATCTACGGACACGATGAATGTACTTGTTCCCTCTAGAAATACGAGAAAGGTCCCATGAAAGTCGATGCCCCACACGTCAAGATCTCGCATACTTGACTTGTGCATTTTGAGGCAATTCATCTTTTTGCGAGATTTTTCCTGACGTTCAAAAAATGACAAGAGTCCACAAGACTTTACATGTCGTGGCATCGCGTAAATTGTACGGCCAACTTTCTTGGCGGTGTAGTTGGCACCATAATGTCCCCCGGTAGGCCCATTATGGCAAGCTGTGAGGATATCAACAGCTTCTTGGCAGTAAACACACCGCCGGATCACTTGATTCGCATAAATCTTGAACAAATAGGGGTCGTCCCAAAAGTAGTGCTTAACATCCTTGAAAAACTTGTTCTTTTGTTAGAACGACATCCCTTTAATCACAAAATTTCCCGCATGTTAATTTGCAAAATCGGCAAACCATGGGGTACTATCATCACCACGAAAGATAACCATACCAAGTGTCTCGAGAGGAAATGTTTCGGTAATTTCCTTGTTTTTGAGAACATCTTGGTGGAGATTTTCAAGTCTTGATAAGTGGTCGGCCGCGAGATTCTCCGCTCCTTTTTTATCACGAATAATGACATCAAATTCTTAGAGTAGGAGAATCCACCGGAGCAATCTCGGTTTACCATCTTGTTTAGCAAGAAGATACTTAAGAGCCGAGTGGTCCGTAAACACTATGGTCTTTGATAAGACTGAGTAAGGCTGGAATTTCTCGAAAGCATACACCACGGCTAATAACTCTTTTTCCGTAGTCGTGTAATGTGCTTGAGCATCCGTTATGGTCTTACTTGCATTGTGTATAGGCTAAAAATGTTTAGTCTTACGTTGCCCCAAAACTGCACCTACTGCATAAT
>BQNB010030803.1:0-54537 GCA_026074375.1 Tanacetum coccineum
AAAAAAACATCAAAACCCTTGTGAAAAATCTGATTCAAAGAACAAGGGAGAGATGTATAAAGGTGTGATTCCGAAAAATATGCATGATCGATCCACAATAAACCCTAGTCGTCGCCACCAAAGATTCCAATCTGCCAATCGCCCTAACTGATCTAAATCCAAACGCGAAATATAACCAGAATTAAATGAAACCCTAATAAGGAAAAGATCTCTTTTTTGAAATCTCTAATCATGATCACATACGAATAAGGACTAGATCAAGAAAAGGAAGATAGAACAGTATAGAAAAATTGGTGATCGACGTTGGATTATTGTTGGCCGGAAATCGCCACCATGATCGCCCCTAGTAGAGGAGAGAACTTTTTTTTTTCTTTTCATTCGCCAAAGGTATCTTGTTTTGGGTAAAGGGTTTATACCCGATTAAATGCTCAAATGATGACGAAAGTTATGTCGAGCAAATCTGCTCGCCAAAGGTATCTTGTTGTGGGTAAAGGGTTTATACCCGATGAAATGCTCAAATGATGACGAAAGTTATATCGAGCAAATCTGCTCACCAAAGGTATCTTGTTTTGGGTAAAGGTTTTATACCCGATGAAATGCTAAAATGATGACGAAAGTTATGTCGAGCAAATCTGCTAGCCAAAGTTATTTTGTTTTGGGTAAAGGGTTTAAACCCGATGAAATGCTCAAATGATGACGAACGTTATGTCGAGCAAATCTGCTCGCCAAAGGTATCTTGTTTTGGGTAAAGGGTTTATAGCTGATGAAATGCTCAAATGATGACGAAAGTTATGTCGAGCAAATCTGCTCGCCAAAGGTATCTTGTTTTGGGTAAAGGGTTTATACCCGATGAAATGCTCAAATGATGACGAAAGTTATGTCGAGCAAATCTGCTCGCCAAAGGTATCTTATTTTGGGTAAAGGGTTTATAGCCGATGAAATGCTCAAATGATGACGAAAGTTATGCCGAGAAAATCTGCTCACCAAAGGTATCTTGTTTTGGGTAAATGGTTTATACCTGATGAAATGCTCAAATAATGACGGTAGTTATGTCGAGCAAATTTGCTCGCCAAAGGTATCTTATTTTGGGTAAAGGGTTTATACCCGATGAAATGCTCAAATGATGACGAAAGTTATGTCGAGAAAATCTGCTCGCCAAAGGTATCTTGTTTTGGGTAAAGGGTTTATACCCGATGAAATACTCAAATGATGACGGTTATGTCGAGCATATCTATTCGCCAAAGGTATCTTGTTTTGGGTAAAGGGTTTATACCCAATGAAATACTCAAATGATGACGAAAGTTGTGTCGAACAATTTCTCGCCAAAGGTAATCTCTGTTTTTTTGGGAAAGGATTTTATACCCAATTAATGCCTAAAATGATGACGATAGTTATATTGGAGCAATTGCTAGCAAAGGGTATCCTGTTTTGGAGAAGGCTTTTTACCCTGATGAAATGCTCATATTGATGGACGATTGTTATATCAAGAAAAATCGACTTGCCAAAGGTATATTGTTTTTGGTAAGGGTTTATATTTCGATGAATGCTCAAATGACGATGAAGTTAGATCGAGAAAATTGCTCGCCAAAGGTTCTTGTTTTGGTTAAAGGGTTTTATACCCGTGATAATATCTACAAGAACACTCGAAGGAAGAATAAACATCGAAGCCCAATAAATATGCATAGAACTAAGAACCGAGCGAATAAGTTGTAACCTGCCCGCAACCGAAAGAAATTTGTTCTTCCAATCATCCACACGAGCTTGGACCTTTTCAATAAGCTCCTTGCAATCTCTAAAAACAAGCTGAGACGTAACTAAAGGCACTCCTAAATACTTTACTAGAAGGCTCGCCAAAGGTATTTTGTTTTGAGTAAAGGGTTTAAACCCGATGAAAGGCTCAAATGATGATAAAAGTTATGTCGAGCAGATCTGCTCATCAAAGGTATCTTGTTTTGGGTAAAGGGTTTATACAGGATGAAATGCTTAAATGATAACGAAAGTTATGTCGAGCAAATCTGCGCGCCAAAGGTATCTTGTTTTGGGTAAAGGGTTTATACCCGATGAAATGCTCAAATGATGACGAAAGTTATGTCGAGCAAATTTGCTCGCCAAAGGTATCTTCTTTTGGGTAAAGGGTTTATAACCGATGAAATGCTCAAATGATGATGAAAGTTATGTCGAGCAAATCTGCTCGCCAAAGTTATTTTGTTTGGAGTAAAGGGTTTAAACCCGATGATAGGCTTAAATGATGATAAAAGTTATGTCGAGCAAATCTGCTCACCAAAGGTATCTTGTTTTGGGTAAAGGGTTTATACCGGATGAAATGCTCAAATGATGACGAAAGTTATGTCGAGCAAATCTGCTCGCCAAAGGTATCTTGTTTTAGGTAAAGGGTTTATACCAGATGAAATGCTCAAATGATGACGAAAGTTATGTCGAGCAAATCTGCTCGCCAAAGGTATCTTGTTTTGGGTAAGTGGTTTATAGCCGATGAAATGCTCAAATGATGACGAAAGTTATGTCGAGCAAATCTGCTCGCCAAAGGTATCTTGTTTTGGGTAAAGGGTTTATACCCGATGAAATGCTTAAATGATGACGAAAGTTATGTCGAGCAAATCTACTCGCCAAAGGTATCTTGTTTTGGGTAAAGGGTTTATACCCGATGAAATGCTCAAATGATGACGAAAGTTATGTCGAGCAAATCTGCTCGCCAAAGGTATCTTGTTTTGGGTAAGTGGTTTATAGCCGATGAAATGCTCAAATGATGACGAAAGTTATGTAGAGCAAATCTGCTCGCCAAAGGTATCTTGTTTTGGGTAAAAGGGTTTATACCAGATGAAACGCTCATATGATGACGAAAGTTATGTCGAGCAAATCTGCTCGCCAAAGGTATCTTGTTTTGGGTAAGTGGTTTATAGCCGATGAAATGCTCAAACGATGACGAAAGTTATGTAGAGCAAATCTGCTCGCCAAAGGTATCTTGTTTTGGGTAAAGGGTTTATACCCGATTAAATGCTCAAATAATGACGAGAGTTATGTTGAGCAAATCTGCTCGCCAAAGGTATCTTGTTTTCGGTAAAGGGTTTATACCCGATGAAATACTCAAATGATGACGAAAGTTATGTCGAGCAAATTTTCTCACTAAAGGTATCTTCTTTTGGGTAAAGGGTTTATAACCGATGAAATGCTCAAATGATGATGAAAGTTATGTCGAGCAAATCTGCTCACCAAAGGTATTTTGTTTTGAGTAAAGGGTTTAAACCCGATGAAATGCTCAAATGATGATGAAAGTTAGGTCGAGTAAATCTGTTCGCCAAAGATATCTTGTTTTGGGTAAAGGGTTTATACCGGATGAAATGCTCAAATGATGACGAAATTTATGTCGAGCAAATCTACTCGCCAAAGGTATCTTGTTTTGGGTAAAGGGTTTATACCAGATGAAATGCTCAAATGATGACGAAAGTTATGTCGAGTAAATCGGCTCGCCAAAGGTATCTTGTTTTAGGTAAGTGGTTTATAGCCGATGAAATGCTCAAACGATGACGAAAGTTATGTAGAGCAAATATGCTCGCCAAAGGTATCTTGTTTTGGGTAAAGGGTTTATACCCGATGAAATGCTCAAATGATGACAAAAGTTATGTCGAGCAAATCTCCTCGCCAATGACCGAATGGATCCTCGGGAGGGTCTCAGGTCTTCCTTTTTGTGTCGGGATCACTTAAACACTCAATTTTCATCTATTTAAAATGTCAACCAAACTTAGTTAGCATTTTCATTGCGTTTAAAATCATTTTCCATAAATCTAGGTAATTCACACGACGCCTATTACATTAAATTGCTACAAAAATCCATTTGGAGCCGTTACCGGTCAACTCCGGACCGAAAACATGAATTTTTGACAAAAACTCAACCGAACCTTGCTCATCCATTTAAAAAACACTTCAAACCATAGAATAGGGCTTGACAACTTTTAAAGAAGGTTTCTTAAAGAAAATAAAATGTTCTAGTGTGTGGGACGAAATGGAAAGTACACAATAATAGTGAATGTTCGTTTTTTTAAGGGCTCTTTAGATCTACCGATAACCCCCCCTATTGTAGCATATGTAAGTCAATGGTAGACCCCCCCCCCCCCCCCCCCCGACTATAATAAATAATATAGCGCGATATAAAATTGTAATTTTTAAGTTATACAAACCCTCCAAACACCTTGCATAGATAATAAAACCGCCCCCCAGTAAAAAAATTCAGTAAATAAATCATTGTATCACAATACTAAAGGGACGGGTACAGCATAACTAACACCCACCCCCAGAGTATTTATCAACCCCCCGACCCCCCCCGAAACTCCCCTCAGACAAGCAACTCAGCAGCACGACCGAATCAGAAGCGCAAATCAGCACTCCAAAGGTATCATATAAATATGTGTCCCGCTGTAAAACACCCCTATGTGCAACTGATTTAAATGAAGACGCCAGTATATGACTCGCACAACTGATCCACAAAGGTATCCATTAGTTAATGGTTAAAGCTTTATAACCATGAAATGCCAAAGAAAGACGAAAGTTATGTCACAACCCAATCTCTACGCCGCCAAGTCACTGAATTTGGGAAAGGGTTTATACCCGATGAATATGCACCACATGATGACGAACGATAACGTCGAGCAAATCAGCTCCCCTAAAGGATATTGTATTTGGGTAAAGGGTTTATACCCGATGAAATGCTCAAATGATGACGAAAGTTATGTTGAGGAAATCTGCTCACTAAAGGTATCTTGTTTTGGGTAAAGGGTTTATACCCGATGAAATGCTCAAATGATGACGAAAGTTGTCGAGCAAAGATCCGCTCGCTAAAAGGTACCTTGTTTTAGGATACAGGGGATATTATAGCAGATGAAATGTTCAAATGACGATGACAGTTAATGATCTGAGCAAATCTGCTGGCCAAAGGTATCTTATTTTGGGTTAAGGGTTTATACACGATGAAATGCTCAAATGATGACGAAAGTTATGTCGAGATAATCTACTTGCCAAAGGTATCTTGTTTTGGGTAAAGGGTTTATACCAGATGAAATGCTCAAATGATGACAAATGATATGTCAAGCAAATCTGCTCGCCAAAGGTAATCTTGATTTATTGGCGTAAAGGGGTTTATACACGCTAGAAGAAGCTCAGAGGATGCGTCAGTAACGTCAGCAAATCTGCTCCCCAAAGGTAATCATGGCTATGGGAAAAGGTTTAACAACGATAAGATAGCTCAATGATGAATGAAAGTTATGTCGACCAAATCCTGCTTCGCCATAGTATCATAGGGTGCTAGTTATATGGGAAAAGGTATTTATACCCGAAGAACAGTGCATCACTGATAACGAAAGTTCTGTCGATCCAAAACATTTTTTGTGGTATAAACCCTTTACCCAAAACAAGATACCATTACACCCCCCAAACAAATACCTTTGGGCGAGCCTTTCAAAAATATGAAAGTTATGTCGAGCAAAATCAGCTCGCCAAAAGTATACTTGTTTGGTAAAGGGTTTAATACCTACAGGAAATGCTCAAATGATGACGAAAGTTAATGTCGAAGCAAATCTGCACGATCAAAGGTATCTTGTTTTGAGTAAAAGGTTTATACCCGATGAAATGCTCAAATGATGACGAAAGTTATTTCGAGCAAATCTGCTCAACAAAGGTATCTTGTTTTGGATAAAAGGGTTTATACCCGATGAAATGCTTAGATGATGACGAAAGTTATGTCGAGCAAATCTGCTCGCCAAAGGTATCTTGTTTTGGGTAAAGGGTTTATACCCGTTGAAATGCTCAAATGATGACGAAAGTTATGTCTAACAAATCTGCTCGCCAATGGTATCTTGTTATGGTAGTATTTTAGAATCGATTAGGGTTTGAATATTGGAGACATGAAATCGCCCACACATATGAGAGAAAACTAGGGTATTAAGTTTGTTATGTCGAGCAAATCTACTCGCTAAAGGTATCTTCTTTTGGGTAAAGGGTTTATACCCGATGAAATGCTCAAATGACGACGAAAGTTATGTCGAGGAAATCTGCTCGCCAAAGGTATTTTGTTTCGGGTAAAGTGTTTATACCCGATGAAATGCATAAATGATGATTATGTCGAGCAAATTTGCTCGCCAAAGGTATCTTGTTTTGGGTAAAGGGTTTATAGCCGATGAAATGCTCAAATGATGACGAAAATTATGTCGAGCAAATCTGCTCGCCAAAGGTATCTTGTTTTGGGTAAAGGGTTTATACCCGATGAAATGCTCAAATGATGACGAAAGTTATGTCGAGCAAATCTGCTCGCCAAAGGTATCTTGTTTTGGGTAAAGGGTTTATACCCGATGAAATGCTCAAATGATGACGAAAGTTATGTTGAGGAAATCTGCTCGCTAAAGGTATCTTGTTTTGGGTAAAGGGTTTATACCCGATGAAATGCTCAAATGATGACGAAAGTTATGTCGAGCAAATCTGCTCGCCAAAGGTATCTTGATTTGGGTAAAGGGTTTATACCCGATGAAATGCTCAAATGATGATGAAAGTTATGTCGAGCAAATCTGCTCGCCAAAGGTATCTTGTTTTGGGTAAAGGGTTTATACTTGATGAAATGCACAAATGATGACGAAAGTTATGTCGAGCAAATCTGCTCGCCAAAGGTATCTTGTTTTGGGTAAAGGGTTTATACCCGATGAAATGCTCAAATGATGACAAAAGTTATGTCGAGCAAATCTGCTCGCCATAGGTATCTTGTTTTGGGTAAAATGTTTATACCCGATGAAATACTCAAATGATAACGAAAGTTATGTCGAGTAAATCTGCTCGCCAAATGTATCTTGTTTTGGGTAAAGGATTTATACCTGATGAAATGCTCAAATGATAATGAAAGTTATGTCGAGCAAATCTTCTCGCCAAAGGTATCTTGTTTTGGGTAAATGGTTTATACCCGATGAAATTCTCAAATGATGATAAAAGTTATGTCGAGCAAATCTACTCGTCAAAGGTATCTTTTTTTGGGTAATGGGTTTATACCTGATGAAATGCTCAAATGATGACGAAAGTTATGTCGAGCAAATCTGCTCGCCAAAGGTATCCTGTTTTGAGTAAAGGGTTTATAGCCGATGAAATGCTCAAATGATGACAAAAGTTATGTCGAACAAATCTGCTCGCCAAAGGTATCTTGTTTTGGGTAAAGGGTTTATACTCGATGAAATGCTCAAATGATGACGAAAGTTATGTCGAGCAAATCTGCTCGCCAAAGTTATCTTGTTTTGGGTAAAAGGTTTATACCCGATGAAATGCTCAAATGATGACAAAAGTTATGTTGAGCAAATCTGCTCACCAAAGGTATCTTGTTTTGGGTAAAGGATTTATACCCGATGAAATGCTCAAATGATGACGAAAGTTATGTCAAGCAAATCTGCTCGCCAAAGGTATCTTGTTTTGGGTAAAGGGTTTATACCCGATGAAATGCTCAAATGATGACGAAAGTTATGTTGAGGAAATCTGCTCGCTAAAGGTATCTTGTTTTGGGTAAAGGGTTTATACCCGATGAAATGCTCAAATGATGACGAAAGTTATGTCGAGCAAATCTGCTCGCTAAAGGTACCTTGTTTTGGGTAAAGGGTTTATACCCGATGAAATGTTCAAATGATGATGAAAGTTATGTCGAGCAAATCTTCACTTAACCTGCATCGCCAAAAGGACTTAAACCACCCACCCCATTTTAATCTTGTTTGGGTAAAAAGGGTTTAGGACCCGATGAAATACTCAAATGATGACGAAAGTTATGTCGAGCAAATCTGCTCGCCAAAGGTATCTTGTTTATGTTAAAAGGGTTTATACCCGATGAAATGATCAAATGTTGACGGTAGTTATGTCTAGTAAATTTGATCGCCAAAGGTATCTTGTTTTGGGTAAAGGGTTTATACCCGATCAAATTCTCAAATGATGACGATAGTTAAGTCGAGCAAATCGACTCGCCAAAGGTATCTTATTTTGGGTAAAGGGTTTATACCCGATGAAATGCTCAAATGACGACGAAAGTTATATCGAGCAAATCTTCTCGCCAAAGGTATCTTGTTTTTGGTAAAGGGTTTATACCCGATGAAATGTTCAAATGATGACGAAAGTTATGTCGAGCAAATCTGCTAGCCAAAGGTATCATGTTTTTGGTAAAGGGTTTATACCCGATGAAATGCTCAAATGATGACGGTAGTTATGTCGAGCAAATTTGCTCACCAAAGGTATCTTGTTTTGGGTAAAGGGTTTATACCTGATGAAATGCTCAAATGATGACGAAAGTTATGTCGAGCAAATCTGCTCGCCAAAGGTATCTTGTTTTTGGTAAAGGGTTTATACCCGATGAAATGCTCAAATGATGACGAAAGTTATGTCAAGCAAATCTGCTCGCCAAAGGTATCTTGTTTTGGGTAAAGGGTTTATACCAGATGAAATGCTCAAATGATGACGGTAGTTATGTCGAGCAAATTTGATCGCCAAAGGTATCTTGTTTTGGGTAAAGGGTTTATACCCGATGAAATGCTCAAATGATGACGAAAGTTATGTCGAGCAAATCTACTCGCCAAAGGTATCTTGTTTTTGGTAAAGGGTTTATATTCGATGAAATGCTCAAATGACGATGAAAGTTAGGTCGAGCAAATCTGCTCGCCAAAGGTATCTTGTTTTTGGTAAAGGGTTTATACCAGGTGAAATGCTCAAATGATGACGAAAGTTAGGTCGAGCAAATCTGCTTGCCAAAGTTATCTTGTTTTGGGTAAAGGGTTTATACCTGATGAAATGCTCAAATGATGACGGTAGTTATGTAGCAATTTGCCTCACCAAGGTTTCTGTTTTGGGTAAAGGGTTTATACCTGATGAAATGCTCAAATGATTACGAAAGTTATGTCGAGCAAATCTGCTCGCCAAGGGTATCTTGTTTTTGGTAAAGGGTTTATACCCGATGAAATGCTCAAATGATGACGAAAGTCATGTTAAGCAAATCTGCTTGCCAAAGGTATCTTGTTTTGGGTAAAGGGTTTATACCTGATGAAATGCTCAAATGATGACGATAGTTATGTTGGGCAAATCTACTCGCCAAAGGTATCTTGTTTTGGGTAAAGTGTTTATACCGGATGAAATGCTCAAATGACGAAGAAAGTTATATCGAGCAAATCTGATCGCCAAAGGTATCTTGTTTTTGGTAAAGGGTTTATACCCGATGAAATGCTCAAATGATGACGAAAGTTATGTCGAGCAAATCTACCCGCCAAAGGTATCTTGTTTTTGGTAAATGGTTTATATTCGATGAAATGCTCAAATGAGGATTAAAGTTAGGTCGAGCAAATCTGCTCGCCAAAAGGTATCTTGTTTTTGGTAAAGGGTTTATACCAGGTGAAATGCTCAAATGATGACGAAAGTTATGTCGAGCATATCTACTCGCCAAACGTATCTTGTTTTGGGTAAAGGGTTTATACCCGATGAAATACTCAAATGATGACGGTAGTTATGTCGAGCAAATTTGCTCACCAAAGGTATCTTGTTTTGGGTAAAGGATTTATACCTGATGAAATGCTCAAATGATGACGGTAGTTGTGTCGAGCAAATTTGCTCGCCAAAGGTATCTTCTTTTGGGTAGAGGGTTTATACCCGATGAAATGCTCAAATGATGACTATAGTTATTTCGAGCAAATCTACTCGCCAAAGGTAACTTGTTTTGGGTGAAGGGTTTATACCCGATGAAATGCTCAAATAATGACGATAGTTATGTCGAGCTTATCTACTCGCCTAAGGTATCTTGTTTTGGGTAAAGGGTTTATACCCGATGAAATGCTCAAATGATGACGAAAGTTATGTCGAGCAAATCTGCTCGCCAAAGGTATCCTGTTTTGGGTAAAGGGTTTATACCCGATGAAATGCTCAAATGATGACGATAGTTATGTCGAGCAAATCTACTCGCCAAAGGTATCTTGTTTTTGGTAAAGGGTTTATATTCGATGAAATGCTCAAATGACGATGAAAGTTAGGTCGAGCAAATCTGCTCGCCAAAGGTATCTTGTTTTTGGTAAAGGGTTTATACCCGATAGAATTGCTCAAATGATGACGAAAGTTATGTCGAGCAAATCTGCTCGCCAAAGGTATCTTATTTTGGGTAAAGGGTTTATAGCCGATGAAATGCTCAAATGATGACGAAAGTTTTGCCGAGCAAATCTGCTCGCCAAAGGTATCTTGTTTTGGGTAAAGGTTCATAGTAACTAATGAAATGCTAAGATGATGACGGTAGTTTATGTCGAGCAAATTGCTCGCAAAGGTCTCTTGTTTGATTTGGGTAAGGGTTTTGAACGATGAAATGCTCAAATGATGACGAAAGTTATGTCGAGCAAATCTGCTCGCCAAAGGTATCTTGTTTATGGTAAAGGGTTTATACCCGATGAAATGCTCAAATGATGACGGTAGTTATGTCGAGTAAATTTGCTCGCCAAAGGTATCTTGTTTTGGGTAAAGGGTTTATACCCGATGAAATGCTCAAATGATGACGAAAGTTATGTCGCACAAATCTGCTCGCCAAAGGTATCTGGTTTTGGGTAAATGGTTTATACCCGATGAAATTCTCAAATGATGACGAAAGTTATGTCGAGCAAATCATCTCGCCAAAGGTATATTGTTTTGCGTAAAGGGTTTGTACCCAATGAAATGCTCAAATGATGACAGTAGTTATGTCGAGCAAATTTGCTCGCTAAAGGTATCTTATTTTTTGGAAAAGGGTTTTTTATAGCAATGCAAATGCTTAAATGATGAGGAAAGTTATGTCGAGGCAAATCTGCTCGCAAAGTATTTCTTTTGGGGTAAAGGGTTTATACCCGATGAAATGTTCAAATGATGACGATAGTTAAGTCGAGCAAATCTACTCGCCAAAGGTATCTTGTTTTGGGTAAAGGGTTTATACCTGATGAAATGCTCAAACGACGACGAAAGTTATATCGAGCAAATCTGCTCGCCAAAGGTATCTTGTTTTTGGTAAAGGGTTTATACCCGATGAAATGCTCAAATGATGACGAAAGTTATGTCGAGCAAATCTGCTCGCCAAAGGTATCTTGTTTTTGGTAAAGGGTTTATACCCGATGAAATGCTCAAATGATGACGAAAGTTATGTCAAGCAAATCTGCTCGCCAAAGGTATCTCGCGCGTCTTTTTGGGTAAAGGGTTTATACTGATTCGAAGACTGTAAAATGATAGGCGGTAGTTTATGTCCAGAGCAAATTTGATAGTCGTGTGTGGTTGTCTTGATTTTGGTAAAGGCGTTTATATTTGATGAAATGCTCGCAAATTGACGATGAATCAGTAGTTAGGTCGAGCAAAAACTCTCGTTCGCCAAAGTTTTGTTTTTGGTTATAGGGTTTATACCGAGAAGAAATGCTCAAAATGTGATGATGAATGAGTTATGCCGAGCAAAATCTTCTTGCCAAAGGTCTTCTTGTTTTGGGTACTAAGTGTGTTTATCTACCTGAGTGTCAATGCTGTGTGAATGATGATTGGTATGTTATGTTTGAGCAAATCTTGCTCGCCAATCTGGTGTATCTTCTTTTGGGTAAAGGAATTATACCGTGATGAAATGCTCAATTGATGTAGATTGGTATATGTCGAGCAAATCTACTCGTCAAAGGTATCTTGTTTGTTGGTTAAAGGGTTTTCTCGTACCCGCTTGAAATGTTCCAGTTATGACGACGAAAGTTATATCGCGGCTAAATCTGATGGCCAAAAGGAGCGCTGTGTTTTTGGTAAACGGTTTATACCCGTGAGATGAAATGTTCAATAATGATGACGGAAAAGTTTTGTCGAGCAATTGACTGTCTCGCCAATGGTATCTTGTTTTGTGTAAAGGGTTTTATAGCCCGATGAAAATGATCACTAATGGGAATGAATAAAGTTATCCCGAGCAATTGATCACAAACGTACTCTTGTTGCTTGGGTGGTAAAGGGTTTATAGCCGATGAAATGCTCAAATGATGACGAAAGTTTATGCGAGAAATCTGCTCGCCATAAAGGTATCTTGTTTTGCGGTAAGGGTTTATACCTGATGGAAATGCCTCAATGCTTGACGGTAGTAATTATGTCGAGCAAATTTCTCGCCCACCCAGGTCATCTTATTTTGAGCAATGGTTTTTATACCCGATGAAATGATCAAATGATGAGCGAAATTTAGGTCTCGAGAGAAAGTAAATATGTCTCGCCCTAAGGTATCTTGTTTTACGGGGTAAATGGTTTTTACACAAACCTCAGATGAAATATCAAATGATGCAGATAGTTATTGTCGAGCATATCTACTCGCCAAAGGTTGATGTTTTTGTTTATGTGTAAAGGTTTTAATACCCATTGAACATGCTAAAAATGACTGACTGTAGTTATGTCGAGCAAAATCTTAGCTCTCGTCCAAAGTGTATCTTGTTTTGGGGTTGAACGGGTTTATACCCTATGAAATGCTCAAATGATGATTGAACAGTTTATGTCGAGCAAATCTGCTCGCTATAGGTATCCTGTTTTGGGTAAAGGGTTTATACCCGATAGAATTGCTCAAATGATGACGAAAGTTATGTCGAGTAAATCTGCTCGCCAAAGGTATCTTATTTTGGGTAAAGGGTATATAGCCGATGAAATGCTCAAATGATGATGAAAGTTTTGCCGAGCAAATCTGCTCGCCAAAGGTATCTTGTTTTGGTTAAGGGTTTGTACCTAATGAAATGCTCAAATGATGACGGTAGTTATGTCGAGCAAATTTGCTCGCCAAAGGTATCTTGTTTTGGGTAAAGGGTTTAATCCCGATGAAATGCTTAAATGATGACGAAAGTTATGTCGAGCAAATCATCTCGCCAAAGGTATCTTGTTTTGCGTAAAGGCTTTGTACCCAATGAAATGCTCAAATGATGACGGTAGTTATGTCATGCAAATTTGCTCACCAAAGGTATCTTATTTTTGGGTAAAGGGTTTATAGCCGATGAAATGCTTAAATGATGATGAAATTTTATGTTCGAGCAAGAATCGCTCGGCCAAAGGTAATGTCTTGTCTTGTTTGGTAAACGGTTTATACTCGATGATATATGTGTGTCAAATGACGTCGATCGAAAGTTATATCGAGCGCACAATCTGCTGGCCAATAGGTAATTTGTTTTTGGGTAAACGGTTTCTTCCCGATGGAAAATGTTTCAAATGAAGTAACGAAAGTATTTGTCGAAGCATAATCTGCGTCGCCCATTGGTTATCTTTGTTTATGGTAAGGGTTTATACCGCATGAAATGATCAAATGATGACGCGCGTGAGTTATGTCGAGTATATTGTTCGCCAAAGGTATCTTGTTTTGGGTACAAGGGTTTTATACCTGATGAATGGCCTTAGTAGAATGATGCGAAAGTTATGCTCGCCACCTCAATCGGCTCGCCAAAGGTATCTGGTTTTGTGGTAAATGGTTTTATACTCGAGTTTGAAATGCTACAAGTGTGATGACGAAAGTTTATGTCGAGGCAAATTCTCTCGCCAAAAGGAATCAAGTTTTGGCGTAAAGGGTTTGTACCCAATGAAATGCTCAAATGATGACGGTAGTATTGTCAAGCAAATCTTTGTCGTGCAAAAGGTCATTCTTATTTTTGGGTAAAGTGTTTTTTAGCGATGAATGATTAAATGATGATGAAAGTTATTGTCGGTGCAAATCTGTTCACCAATGTATTCTTCTTTTTGGTAAAGGGTTTATACCGGATGAAATGCTCAATGATTGTACGATAGTTAAGTCGAGCAAATCTACTCGCAAAGGTATCTTGTTTTGGGTAAAGGGTTTATACCCGATGAAATGCTCAAATGCATCGACCGAAATGTTTATTATCGAGCTGTAACACTGCTCGCCTCAAGGTATCTGCTTTTGGTAAAGGGTTTATACCGATGAAATGTTCAAATGATGAGCGAAAGTTATGTTCGAAGCAAATCTGCTGCCGTCCAACAAAGGATCTTGTTTTTGGTAAAGGGTTTATACCGCGAGTGAAAGCTCAAATAATGACGAAGTTTATGTCAGCACGAAAAAGATCTGCTTGCCAAAGGTTATTTGTTTCGTGGTAAGGGTTTATACTTGATGAAATGCTCAATATTGATGACGGTAGTTAGGTCGAGCAAATTTATTGCAAAGGTGTCTGGTTTTTGGGATAATGTTTTTACCGCATGAAATAGTGTCAAATGATGACGAATGTATATGTCGAGCAAATCTTGCAGTCGCCAAAGGAATGCTCGTTTTTTTTTGGAAAAATGGGGTTTTTATATTTGTTGAAATGCTCAAATGGACGATGAAAGTTAGGTCGAGCAATCCTAATGCCATAGGAATCGTGTGTTTTGCGCGCTAAGGGTTTTATATCCCGATCGAGATGTCAAATGGATGCTACGTGAATGTTAGTCGAGCATAATTGCTTGACTCAAAGGTATCTTATTTTGTTGGTAAAGGGGTTTATAGACATGCCATCTGGTATGCGTCTCTTCCCCTCATCAAATCCTCCTTTTATAAGTCCTCTCTAGGCTTGCTCGCACTTTCACTATAATCTCTCAACGCACTCTTCCCTTCTCACTCTCCTTTCATCACACATTATCTTAAATCTGTTATATGCTCTAAATGATGACGAAAGTGCAGATCCCGAGCAAATCTTCTCTCCAAAGTATATTGTTTGGTAAGGGTTTATACTGATGAATCTCATGCTCTCGTGTGTGTGATGACTGTTGTTATGTTCGAGCAATTTGCTCACAAAGGTATCTTGTTTTGGGGTTAAGAAGGGTTTATAAATGATAAAATGTCAAATTGATGACGGTTGTTATGTGATCGAGCATATGCTTGATCGCCAAACGGGTGTGTCTTCTTTTTGGGTAAAGGGTGATTATACCCGATGAGTGTCTGCTCAAATGTGACGATAAGTTAGGTGTCGAGCAAATCTACTCGCCAAAGGTATCGCTTGTTTGGGTGCGAGGTTTTACCGATGAATGCATCAAATGCGCCGAAAGCTATATCGAGCAAATCTGCTGGCCAAAGGTATCTTGTTTTTGATAAACGGTTTATACCCTGATGAAAATGCTTCAAAATGATGAACAAAAGTTATCTTCGAGCATATCGCCTATGATCACAAAGGTATCTAGTTTTTGGGTAAAGGGTTTTATATGATGGAACATGCTCGCAAATGATAATGTAGTTATGTCGAGCATAAATTTGATAGCAAAGGTGTTCTTGTTTGGGTAAAGGTTTAATACCCGATGAATGCTCAAAGGATGAGAAAGTTATGTCGAGCCAAATGTCTCTGCTCGCCACAAGGTATCTTCGTTTTGGTAAAAGGGTTTATTATTTGATGAATGTCAAAATGACGATGAAAGTTAGGTCGAGCAAATTTCTGTTCGCCTAAGGTATGTGTTTTTGGTAAAAGGGTTTAAAACGCGATGAGATATGCTCAAATGATGACGAAAGTTATGTCGAGCAAATTTGCTCACCAAAGGTATCTTGTTTTGGGTAAAAGGTTTATACCTGATGAAATGCTCAAATGATGACGGTTGTTTTGTTGAGAAAATTTGCTCGCCAAAGGTATCTTCTTTTAGGTAAAGGGATTATACCCGATGAAATGCTCAAATGATGACGATAGTTATGTCGAGCAAATCTACTCGACAAAGGAGATATCTGTTTTGGGGAAAGGGTTTATACCGATTGATAGAAATGTCTTAATGACGACGAAAGTTTTTAGTCGAGCGCAAATATGCTGGCCAGGATACTTGTTTTGGTAATCGGTTTATACTCGTTAAAAGTTATGTCGAGCCAATTGCTCGCCAAGGTATCTTGTTTTTGATTAAAGGCTTTATACTGATGAATGCTCAAATGATGACGATAGTTATTGTTCGAGCATAATCTGCTCACAAACGCGTATTTGTTTTGGGGTAAAGGGTTTATAGGCATGGATGAAAATGCTCAAATGATACGAAAGTTATGACCGAGAAAATTTGCTCGCCATAGTTTTCTTGTTTTGGGTAATAGGTTTTATAACCCGATGAACATACTCAACTGATGAGACTAGTTGTATGTTCGAGACAACTTACTCGCCAAAGGCTACCCCCTCCTTTCTTCCCCCCCGTCTTTCATTCCCTTCGTTTTCTCTGATACGTATGTTACGAACTTGCGATGTTCCAGCTGAGGGCGGCCCCCATATAGGCGGCCCCCCAATATATATAGGACCGCCAGGAGATATAGGACCGCCACCAGCAAGTCACAAAATGGGACACTTAAACAAAAAATTTCAAAACAGAAAAACAAACACCCCCTTACCTGCTACCATTGACGAACACGACTCAAAACTCACCAAAACTTAAATCCAACCATAAAAACATCAATTGAAGATCAAATCAACACTAATAATCGATCCTAATATCACAAAGATCATCAATTGTAAGTCATTTCATCTATTTTCTTTCAATTTGAGTCTAGGGTTCATGATGAACACCAAAAATTGAAATTGGGGATTTTTTATTTTTCTTTCAATTTTGTACAATTAAGAGTACTAGGATACAATGTATAACTAATATGCTTCCCGTAGATATAGGATTTGCATACATTTGTGAATTTGTTAAAAAAATTGATTTTGAACCAAAACCCTAATTTTATTTTCAAATCACTCACGTTAGGAACATAATAAAATTGTTGTTATGCATTGTTAATCCAATCCAAAAACGTTTTCAAACACATGCATAATGATCTCATGAACAAATTTCGAGATACATAATTCATATGTATTTTTCGACTTGTTTGGATGAGCAAAATCAAATTAAGGAGCGTTTGGGTTAACTCTTAGGATTTTATATTTAGGTCGAGTTAATCGTTACTCCACATTTGTTACATTTAGGCACACACTAGAAACATTGCTCATGACATATTACATGTGAAACGGTAATAAAATGTGATTTCACTTTTGTTTTAGGAAATCATGCCTCGTAAGTCATCCGAAGATCATAAAAATACAAGAGCCTACATACCAATGATATCACATGAATACCGTACACCTATAAAAGAAAAACTAAGAGACCTAGAAATCCGTTACATTCATGAGGGTCGGGTGGTTTTTGACAACTTTGCGGATCTAAACTATGTTCGGTCTCTGTTTCATTTTGTCGAGTTCGAGTGTCTCCTTGAAATAAGTGAACAAATTTGTCCTCGCTTCATTCTCGAGTTTTATAGTCAATATCGAGTCAGTTATTTCGACGAAGGTCAAATGTTTATCGAGTTTGTTATTCAAAATCAATTCTTTTCTTACTCTCTTGAAGAATTTGCTCTAATTCTTGATGTACCTTGTGAAGGTGCGTGTGTCTTTACCGATAGATGGAGACTTGATGAGTTGGCATATGGTATCCCTTCGGATGGTCCATATCAAACCAACCTTCCTTCCATTGAGGACATCATTTCATCTATTCGAATTGATCGAGATAGTCAAGTCTGTCGCATCCGTCATGAGGAAGAGATTGATGTTATTGAATATCAAGTTCTAACTCATGAAATTGAGCCAACCCTGAAGCCTTTAGAAGAAGTTATCCGAGAAAATGTCTTTTGTATGGGGGTAATCAGGATCATGTTCCTGCATGTATTTATTATATACTTTATTATGTCGTACACTCCGAAAGATTCAACCTTGCCTATTTCATGGCAAAACAAATGGAGTGGGTTACTAAACAAAAGAGGTTAATTCTACCCTATGGTATGTTATTAACTCGTTTGTTTAAATTCATCGTTAGGGAAAATCCCGAATTGGACAATGAGTCATATGTCTTGTACGATCGTGTCATGAATCCTCTTGCCGCTCAATTAGAGCGAAAGGCCAGAAGGGATCGTGGCACGAGAAGAGGTCGTCATTCCACTTCTTCTTCTTTCGCCTTCGATCAACCATCCTCATCGCATCTCAACGATGATGATGATGATGGGAATGACGAAGGGACCTCGCGTGCAATCACTCCTTCCCCCATTCGTTATGTCAATTCTTTAACCAATCAAGTTCCTCAAGTCTTTCAAAACCCACCTAACATATGACCCCTTAAACCTCACCTTGAACCAATTTACAACCCGCCAACCTGAAATCAACAACCGTCAAGTACATTACAAGATGACAACGTGGAGGAGTAAGGTCAATCGAAAAGAGTATTAGAATGTTGTGGGTAGAAACATAGAAGAAGGTGAGGCATTTTGTAAGTGGAAAATGCTTTATGACATAATTATCTATATTATAATACTAATTCTAATATACTTAGGTGTTTAATCTTATGCTTACAACATTAGAAACTTAGTGACTAATTATGGGCCACGGTATCATGCCATGATGATCCTTCGATTTTTGCAACCTAAACCAAGTTACTTATTCATGCACCACGCCTATGACACTTTGATATATAAATAAAATGAAAAAGAATATATATATATATGAATATGCATGCTTATCTTTATTATACAACTTGCCTACATAATGCTTTCCCTTACAATTAGATCAGAAATTCTAAAAAAGTCTTTCGTCTGCTAAGAAAAGCAGGCCTCCCTAAAAAACTGTTCTGCCCCCCAATATATATGGACCGCCGTAAATAAATGTGTACCTGCCATCCATAGAGGAGCACAGAATCTTCTACTGTAGACCCCCAGAATTTCAGTTGCATGGTTTGACCACTATCCCATCTTAGAGCCTAGCAAATAATATTCAACATTTGACAAACACTTTTTGGAAACCAAACTTCAAACCTTTGCCTTTTAACATCTTCAATCTATCCTCTTATCCCACCTTAACTCCAATGGAACTCTTTCTCTATCGCCTTCATACAATCAACAGTATATCCTTCACCTCATACTACCATAATTCCACAAATGCGTCCCTACTAAACAAACCCTTACAAGAAAGATCAAACCTCACCATAGAAAATTTGCCCTCCCTAACAACTATTGTCAACATATCTAGTGTGAAGACATACACCCACCACACCTTCTCTCTACAACAACTTCTTCATCCCTCCAACACCTCCAAATGCATCATCAAAAACCACATCCACAAACAAAAACATAAGCAAGACACGAGAACACCTACTTCTTCTTTTCACTCAAAACTTCAAATTTCACCACCAACTTCACGAAGAAAACCATATCTCCTCCCACTTAAAACCCTTTGCTTGACAACATTTCAGATGTTCCTCCTAGACCTTTAAATTAACTCGCTCAACCACTTCAAAGTCATCCTTTCCTTTGATATCACACTTTCTTTGTCCTCCAATCACTCCTCTTATCACACTCATGTCAACTTACCTACACCACCATCACCATCACAATCTCCACCACCTATCTATGGGCCATCCTCTATCTACCAACAATCATGACTATCATGGGACAACTTTTCATAAGTTTTCTCTAACCGAAGACCCTTTTCTTATCACCCTAAGAAAGAGATGGACATCGTATTTTCTCATCTTGAATATCCCTTCACACTATCGCAATCACCGACACATTTTCCACTCCACCTTGAAAAATAACTAAATGTATATGCAAAAGACGAGTCACCGCAAACCTTTGCTCAAAAATCAATCTCTAATTGAATCAAGAATCATTAAAGACTATGTAGATATTAATTTCTCTTTAAACTTGTATTAGCTCCTATTTTTAAATTTATGTAGAATAAAATAGTTGATGTGCAAGTGTAATGAGATATTTCTTGTTTTAATGTAAGAAACTCTTCTTTTTGATTAATTTAAATGACAATGTGTTAACCTTAACATGAGTATTTCTGAACTTGATCATCAACCATGTTTTTTAGCACATAATTTATTCGTAATAACGATCCCTTGGTGTCCCCCCGACACAGAAGGGTGATCAATACAACAAGTGGGAGTCTTGATATCGTCGATTTCTTCTTCTTCCTTCAACAACTCAACATCAATCTTTCTGGATCGCAAAAAGGGGGGAGAAATGGAAACATAACTCATTTAATAAATTTGACATAATATAAACAATAAAGTTTAAAATTGAGATTGATAATTATTGCATCATCATAAAGGTGTAGATAGTTTAAAAACTAATAAGTGCTTAAAAACGATATATATTTTTCTCGACCTATCAACGTTTTGAAAAAACAAAATGAAAAAAATGATTACAATAAAAAGTAAACGAATTACAATAATTAAAGGTAAAATTTCGATATGCAAAGTATAAGTGTAACACTAAATGTATGGACAAACAAAATAAATAAGCATGGATAGTGAATCAAGAAAATATTTTTCTCTTGAATCCTCACTTTTAATCAACAAAGAGGAAAATATATCCCCTCCAAAAAAACATATTACAAAAATAGATTTATAAAGTTACAAAGAACAATAAGGTTTAATTAAAAACCCACCCCCATAAAATTTAGAAATTCAAATTTTCCCCTACAAAACTGGAAATCATCTACACATAACAACCATCCCTTCCCCACAGAAAAAAACAAAAAAGGTGAGCGGAGTCTATCGCGACACCCCTACATAGGCCTGGCGGCCCCCCTTACATAAAGGACCGCCGGACTTCCGCCCAGATAGCCGTTTGTGGGATTCCCAACCTATAAATACTGCAACCGATTCCCAGTCAAAATCAATTCCTCTTTCATGAAATTTTTTAAGGTCTTTTTCTTCTCTCTACGTAAGACGTTCTTGTCTCTCACTAAAAACTCATTAATCACTAACATATAGATCTGTTTTCAAGTTATCTAATCAACATCTTTCATCTCTTTCCCTCTCATTCAATGCAAGAAAAACACTCCGAATTCGTTTAAGAAACGAAGGTGATTAATTAGTGATCTCCTCCTGCACTTCTTCTAAGTAACAAAAATCTATGTATTTATCTGTGTATTTGTTTGAAATCGATATTGTGTAGATCCGATCGTGTAGTATGTCTTGAGTGACTGTGTATAACATAGTGAAGTGGTAGATTGGTGTCTAAGCTAAGATTAGGACACGACATTTTAGCTAAGTGCAGAAAATAACGTAACGACGTGGAAACGGATTTCTTTCGCCTAAAGGACTTTTTGACATAGTAAATCTAGATTAGAATACACAGGGAGTAGAGTAGGGTCGAAAAGATGTTGCATCGTACTGAAGCCGACTACAATCCCTCGATGTCTTGGTGTGGTTGTTTTCTTTCCTTACCTTCTTTACACTATTATGTTATTGTTTATATTCAGTTTTCGTTTAGAGATAGTTATTGCCATGTTCGTATTTGATAATTTGATTGTGAACATATTACTCGGATCTATACATTTTTGAAAGTAAACTATATAACCGTAAAAACAAATGTGTAAACTAAACTATACAACCCCCCATGCAAGTTTCCACATTGACCTTTGCTTCGGTGCTGATAACGGAAGGCAAATTGACTTTTCATTATCATTTTTCCGAACGCCATATTCAAAACATTGACAGAAATTATTTTATAAGAAAAAACGAGTAATTGTCAAGAAATTACCATGTAAACAATCCATCGTCGGATCGACACATGATAGTTCAACGTCAATTTCATAGTTTGATAAGAAACTAACCGAGGTTACACATGAGATGTGTTTTTTCAGATGATTAACTCGTCATTAAAAACTAAAAGCTATGTAACATCGGTTTCACGACTAATGGTCGTGAACATCTTCATCATACCAGAAGTTCTTACCAAACTTACAATTAGCCCCCAGTTATACACCTTACCGCATTGCCGACTAGCCTTTTCCTTTTTCAAGCCTGATGAATTCTTACATAGTAGATGTTCTGTTTGTCCATCCTGGAATAAACTTGCTAATGAAAGAGAACCATTTAATACACTTATATACCTGTATTCAGTGAACTCTAAATACTCGTATAACACAGAAAACAATAAGCAAAACAACCATGTAAATATAATAACTGATTCTAAACTATAATAAATGCCTATATGTTAATTAATTTAGAGTGTTAAAAACCAAAATATCAAAAAAAAATCAAGATGTAAAGTATTCACTCTCGCCCTACAACCGTCGCCAAAAAAGTTGACGTGCTTGTGTGGTTTTAATTTATGTTTCAAGTTTTAAATTTATATATTGCGGAAACATTATCAAAAACAACACATTTAACGGGAAAGTGTAACCGGTCGAAGGAGTTTCGTGGTTAAGTAGGTGGGTTCCATCATCTAAGGAGCGAGAACAAACTTTCTTTCAATTTATTAATATTTTGGTTATCTAACTAAGTTAATTCTATTCGATGTTAAACCGCTAAGTGAAACAAACGTTACAATCCTAAGTCTAACGTGATAAGAAGAGTTTTACACATACCTAGAAACTAGCTCGGGTATTTTGTGGTGTAAAGCCTTCTTTGGCTTTACAATCAACCCCACATCAGAAGGGCCAAGCAAACAGACACTCAGCTCGTAGAATAGACAGCTTCCACCGTAAAAGCATTGCCGGTCATAGACAAAAAAGAAGAGCCAATCCTCAAGATAGGAGTAATAAATAATCCCCTTAAAAGGAAAGAGCCTTTGAGGATCATGAGCGTAGAAGAAATGATATTCTCCCTGATTTGAAATAGGGCTCCATCCGTAGATCCTATTCTCATAAGCGTACTATTCTACAGAAGGCAGGTAGGAAGGGTCCTAATAGATGGAGGAGCTGTCTGCGACATCATGTACGAGCACTACTTCCTGAACCTGAAAAAGGAAGTCAGAGAAAAGAGGAAAGACGTATACACAACACAGTCAGGATTCTCCGGTGAGCAAGTCAGCCCCTTAGGAGAAATTAACCTTCGGAAAACTGTGGGAGAGGCCCACATCATAGAAGCGAGCAAATCACTTTCCTAATAGTTCAGTTTGACTCCCCACAAAATATGCTCTTCGGAAGAACTGCTATTGCAGAATTAGGAATGATACCTTCCACAATGCACTTTGTAGTTTTACATTAGTCATAAATAGGACCCAGGGTTATTATGTCAGAATATCAAGACATAAAAAGGTGATCAAGACATAAAAAGGGAGAGCATAGAGAAATGGCTAAAAGGCAGTCGCCTTCCTCAAAAACCCCACTCATAGTCATCCGAAAGTGTGAACTCCGGAAGAAAAAGTGAGTTGATTTAACCCAAACACGCTTAATAAACTCACGACAATCTAAAGACAAGCTCCCACCAAAATTTAAATCAAAAGTTAGTGTAAAGGCAACTCAGGGATAAGGCAGGATTTATTTCAGGTAACAAATCCGTCTATAACACCCTGTATTTTCAGGTCATTTTACAACGTCATTTATTTCACTATTTATTTTTAGTCTCGTACGCGTTTGCTTTTAATTTTTATCGTTAAGTTAAATCGCGTAAACTAAAAATTATCATTTAACGTAAACGGGCATCAAACAATTAAATGTTTACGTCAAGCAAGTGTTAGATAACTATTTGGAGAATAATTATTAACTTTGCACATTTTATTTTTATGGGTTACGTAAAGCGTTTACGTTTCACCATAAAATACATTTAGACATTCACGGAACCACCAAAACTTATTTACGCTTCAACAAATACCCATTATTATACCCAATATCCAAAGTTTTTATAAAACTTCACCCATGTTATTCAATATAGCTGAATTCTATGTATAAGAATTAAACCAAAACATACACTTTACAAGTATTCAAGTCTACACTTAATCTATACACAATTAAACTACAAGTATTGCTAAAATATCAACACAAAATATCTAAAAAAAATCATCTAGCCATTTCCCTCCCCTAAATTTCATGTATAGTGCTCCCAAGGAGACCAAGAGCATACAATGGACCAACTTGAACTTGTACAATCTATGGCTCATTAAACCTTAAGGACTTTCCACTAATTTTGACCAAGACTTCCCTAAAATTCCCAACTTGTCTTAAGATAAACAGACACTTCATTTCCTTAGTAGAAAAAAAACTCTCTCATTATCTTTATCCTCCCTCTAACCCACGGCCAAACTCAAAACCCTTAAACAATCCATACAATTTTTATTTACCACACATACAAGTGTTCTAGCAACATATTTAAGGCATTACAAGAAGGTTTGAAGGCTTGGTTTAGCATTTACAAGGGTTAAACAAGAAAGGTTTAGGATTAGGGTTACATAAAATTTAGGGTTTTCTAAGTCTTAGAAGCATGGGTTTAATATCTAAACTAGGGTTTAGATCTTGTTGTTCATCACCATACATCATATCAAGGTTATCTAAAAACCTAAACTCTATACATTTGTGATTTTATGTATATATAATGTTTATATAGTAAATCATCATCTAGGAATATTATTAACATGTAAAATGGATTTTTACATTTGTTCATGGTTTGATAAACTTTGTCATATTAACATGTAAAATGGATTTTTACATCATCTAGGTTTGATAAACTTTGTCACATGTTATATTAATGACAAGAACATGTTGTAATGGAAGTATAAACATTATACAAGTATGGTTTTCTTTATAAAAAGTATATATGAACTAGTTGCTTAAAAGGTTACTTATTAAGTTATAAGTAAAAGTGAATGAGAACTTGTTATCATGGACATTACTTGGAAAAATAATAGACTTAAGGACCTAAAGTAACATGGGACATGTGATATGAGTGTTGTAGAGGACTTGTAACAAAGTTACTAAACTAAAAACTTATAAAATAAGTTTTAAACATATTTTAACAAAAAGATTAAAAACTACTATTTTAATCACGAAAATAAGGTATTTATTTTAATTTTTATAAATTACTACATGTCATGACGATCGTAGGCATATAGAGAACTCGAAAAACTAATTTATAACGAAGAAGATACACCATTTGCAAGTTATACGATAATAAATGCTTTTATAAAAGAAATTTTATAAAAACTTATTACTATTCACATCTGATATAAATGATTGAGTATTTTTCACATAAAGTACATATTTTTAGAATTCCAAAACATTAAGAATCATAATTATTCGATCAATAACGAAGGAGTTATGGATTTTTCATGTTTACGATAATTAAAGTTTATAAAAATAATTTTATAAACTATGAACAGTAAAAATCACTATTCATCTCAGATACTTTTTTAAAAATACATTAGTTAGATAAAACTTTTAATTACGAAGACGTGCTTGAAATAATCACTAAAATCAGAGTTAAAACAAATAAGATATGACTTTTACGAGGTTTACGCTAATTAAATTTATAAAAGAGTATGAACAGTAAAAAGTATTGTTCACCAGAGGGTTGAAAATATGAAAATGTAATATTTTGATACATCGTCTTAATACGAAAGTGTGGATGTAAAGAACGTAAGAAACAGACTTAATGCGGTATTATATGCGGTATTAGTTATTCAAAGTACTTAGTACTCATACGACCTAAAATTAATTAGGTTGCATACGGACGTTTTTGTGACGCATTTTCTTTCTGTAATTTACTTTGTTGATTCATTCACTCGAGGTGAGTTTATAGCCCCTCTTTCACTTGTTTTACATTCACTTTACAAATCTCGGGGGAGAATACATGATCGTTACAACTTGTTTACATATTCATTCACAATCTCTTTTACATAATTGATTGCATACTTGATTTCGTAACTTGGTTACACGCTCGTTTACATACACATTGACACAACTGTTTACATACTCATTGCAAACTCGTTACAACTTTGTTATACACTCATTTGCATATCTCACGGTGAGATATAATACTTGATTTTCTTATGGACGCAACAACTATACTTTACTCTTATGATTACGGATTAGCTTAAGTTGCATGAACTGTAAATTACTCGGAAGGTAAGCGCGAATGTTATAAAATAGATCTATTCGGGATTGACAATCCCAGTTCGGGTGATAAGCTATCACTGGACAAACAAACATTATACCTTGTCAGAGCACGACTGTTCGGGTGAAATCATAATCACACATGGTGACTGTTGTATTAGATACAATAGTCATGCATACTTTACAACCGCTTTGTTCCAACTATACTCAACATTTTGTGACTATCGTATGGGATACAATAGTCATACACATCTTTGATTTCAACATTTATGCATACAATTTTGGTAACTATTATAACGATTGAAATGGTCATATACTCTTTACAAATCATTGAACCAACTTTTGTGCTTACAAAAATCTATGAACTCACCAACTTTACGTTGACACTTTTAAGCATGTTTTTCTCAGGTGAATTAGATGCTTGACATACATGATGTGCATTGGAGTCTAGACTATACAAGACTACATTCATCGATTCCTACAAACAAATCTTGTTGTATTATTTTAGTCTTACATTATTGATGCAAACTTTGGGACCAACGTTATTACAAATTCAGAGTTTGGTTAAATCAACGAGATCACTTTTCAAACGACTCATTTGGAGGTTGTTCTCTCATATCTTGTGCAATGTACTTAGGAAGTAACGCTCCCGGACACTATTCCGCTGTGACCCAATTTGGGGGTGTTACAGATTGGTATCAAGAGCCAAGGTTATAGAGAACTAGGTAAAATGTTTTGCTTGGACTATAACCGTTTTCACAAATATTGCATCATACAAAAGTTTTTAACGGGACATACAGACACTAATTGTTTGCATTAGTTGGTCATACTAGATGCTTACATGATTAATATACGTGTTTATATTATAGTACGCATATTACTACTTGTCTTATATAATATACTTATATAAGTTTAATTTTTCTTGTTACAGCAGTCATGTCGCGTTTATGATTTTATGAAACCTGACGTGTATTATATTTTCTTGTGATTTTGAAGAAAATGGCACCAAAGAAAAGAACCACGAGGGCATCACCAGCCATAACAACCACCACCACCACCACACGATCACCAATGCCCAGCTTAAGGCATTGATCGACCAAGGCGTTGCCGATGCATTGGTAGCACGTGACGCTGACAGAAGCATGAATGGCGATGACATCCATAATTTAGGAACGGGTGTAAGGAGACAAGCTCCTCTTGCTCGTGAGTGCACTTACCTAGATTTCTTGAAATACAAACCCCTATATTTTAAGGGTACTAAAGGAGTCGTCGAGTTGACTCAGTGGTTTGAAAGAATGGAAGCTGTGTTCCGTATAAGCAACTGCATTGTGGAAACCAAATCAAGTTTGCCACTTGTACTCTTCTTGGAAGTGCTCTAACGTGGTGGAACTCCCACGTTAGGACTGTTGGTCACGATGTTGCATATGCAATGGCTTAGATAAACCTAAAAAAAATGATGACCGACAAGTACTGCCCAAGGGGCGAGGTTAAGAAACTTAAGGGTGAGATGTGGAATTTGAAGGTTAAAGGTACCAACGTGGTAGGCTATAACCAACGTTTTCAGGAACTGGCATTGATGTGTGCTAGGATGTTTCCTAAAGAGTCAGATAAGATCAAAAAGTATGTCGGTGGTTTGCCCGACATGATTCATGGAAGTGTGATGGCATCTAAGCCAAAGACCATGCAGGATGCAATTGAATTTGCAACTGAACTGATGGACAAGAAGATCAACACCTTTGCTAAACGTCAAGCTAAGAATAAGAGGAAACTCGATAACAACAACCAAGCTTAACAACAAACCCCAAGAAGTAAGTTGTGGCTATAGCTTATACTGCTGGGTCTGATGAAAGGAAGGAGTATGCTAGAACTCTACCATTGTGCAACAAGTGCAAGTTTCATCACAATGGCCAGTGTACGGTAAAGTGCGTAAACTACAAGAGAGTTGGCCACTTGACCCGAGACTGTAGGAGTCTTGCTGCTACTAACAATCAGAGAAACCTCACTTGCTATGAATGTGGGAATCAAGGGCACTACAGGAGTGATTGCCCGAAATTGAAGAACCGAAACCATGAAAACCAAGCTGAAGGTACTGAAGCACGTGGAATGGTGTATGCCTTAGGAGGAGGAGAAACCGATCAAGACCCTAACAACATTGAAGATGAGATCGAAACTTAAAAGAGAAAGTTGTTTCGCCTTGCCTAGTGAACCCTAAATTGGAACTATCTTAGACTTTATCTCCTTAGGAGTTCTCATTGTATTCTCTTAAATTTCTGTTGTACTAAATGATTTCAAGTATCTATCAAATTAACGTATTATGAAAACGTCAATTCTACTTTAACTCTCTATAACTTTTTACAAATCACTCCCATAATTATCATGAAATTATAACATTATTTTGACGAAAATGAGCATTGCATCGTTAACCCTCAAATATACATAGCCTGATCACCTATGTATAATTCAGGAAGGACCATGCCCATACTGAGAATAGCCACCTTAAAACTTATTTTCAAGGAACAATTTTCTATTTATATCAAGTTTTATGTGTGTATTTATAAAATGTATTTATCACGAGGAACCAAACTAATAATCATAATAACTAAGTAAACTCTTACACCACCTTACTATATAAAGTCGACAATTTTTTTTAACCGACACGTTACGTTGAAGGGAACGAATAAGCCCACAAGAAGCCGAGCCTTAGTCGCAACAATATATATTAAACCAGTGTCACTAATCTTGGACGCTCAAGATAAAGCAATTTAGAAGGGGAATACAAACGAGTTACTAAGCATGGTAACGAAATATTCGAAAGACATAAATAAAAATAACAAATGGATTTGGTGCCACAACATCCGTTTATTATCTTAGAAATAAGATTATATAAGAACATAAAAGAAATACAAGTTTTATTACAACCCTCCCCTAGCGATAATATCTATTTCTTCCAAAGTAGATCCACGCCAATAGTGAGGACAATGATCGGCGCATGAATCGCGAGAATAAAGGTTAGATACTGAAAATCTTCTTCGTATGGGACGTAGACAAGATAAATGTCTAATGCTATCGCACTCGCCATCGCTAAGAGTGTAATGATAAGCAACATTTTGAGGATTGGGTAAGAGAAAATTTAAGTGAAAGATTTAGTGTTGTATGGAGAAATGGAGGATAAAAATTTGGTATTTAAAGGGAGGGGGTGACCGTTGATCACTGTTCAGTGACCGTTGGAGTCACTGGTCATGACCGTCGGGGTCACTGTTCACTTATAAAAAAAATATTTACCCACACCTCTTCATTAACACCATTCTGGAAGGCAACTCAAACTGAATTTCGGGACAAAATTCTTTTAATAAGAGGAGACTGTAACAATCCGTATTTTTTGGTCATTTTACGACGTCATTTATTTCACTATTTATTTTTAGTCTCGTACGCGTTTTCTTTTAATTTTTATCGCTAAGTTAAATGGCGTAAACCAAAAATTATCATTTAACGTAAACGGGCATCAAACAATTAAATGTTTACGTCAAGCAAGTGTTAGATAATTATTTGGAGGATAATTATTAACTTTGCATATTTTATTTTTATGGGTTACGTAAAGTGTTTATGTTTCGCGATAAAATACATTTAGACATTCATGGAACCACCAAAACTTATTTACGCTTCAACAAATACCCATTATTATACCCAGTACCCAAAGTTTTTATAAAACTTCACCCATGTTATTCATTATAGCCAAATTTTATGTATAAGAATTAAACCAAAATATACACTTTACAAGTATTCAAGTCTACACTTAATCTATACACATTTAAACTATAAGTATTGCTAAAATATCAACACAAGATATCAAAAAAATCATCTAGCCATTTCCCTCCCCTAATTTTCGTGTATAGTGCTCCCAAGGAGACCAAGAGCACACAATGGACCAACTTGAACTTGTACAATCTATGGCTCATTAAACCTTAAGGACTTTCCACTAGTTTTGACCAAGACTTCCCTAAAATCCTCATATTGTCTTAAGACTTTTACATGTGGTCTTTGACTAGCCAAGTTGTAATATATAAGGCTTACACTAGATAGATAAACACACACTTCATTTCCTTAGTAGAAAAAAACTCTCTCATTCTCTTTGTCCTCCCTCTAACCCACGGCCAAACTCAAAACCCTTAAACAATCCATACAAATTTTACTTACCACACATACAAGTGTTCTAGCAACATATCTAAGGTATTACAAGAAGGTTTGAAGGCTTGGTTTAGCATTTACAAGGGTTAAGCAAGAAAGGTTTAGGATTAGGGTTACATAAAAGTTACAGTTTTCTAAGGGGCTGTTTGTTATACTACTTTGGAATGGGTTTTCATATTGACAAGACAATAAACATTTGTTTGGTTCTTGCTTTTGACATCGGGAATGAAAAATAGAATCAAAAATGATAGATGATCACTTAGGTAGGTTTTGACATAGAATCAAATATTTGTGGGCCATCTTGCAATTTCATCTCTCTATATGTGTGGGTCCGCATTTATATTCATCATATTTTATTATATTTAAATAATATTTTTATTTTTATTTTATTAAAAAATGTGATTAAAAAAATATAATTTCTCTCTTTTAATCCTATCTCAAATCCAAATCCTATACCAAATCTAAATCCGAATCCAATCCCACTTATAAACCAAACGGACCCTAAGTCTTGGAAGCATGGGTCTAGTATCTAAACTAGAGTTTAGATCTTGTTGTTCATCATCATACATCATATCAAGGTTATCTAAAAACCTAAACTCTTTACATTTGTGATTTTATGTATATATAATGTTTATATAGTAAATCACCATCTAGAAATATTATTAACATGTAAAATAGATTTTTACATTTGTTCATGGTTTGATAAACTTTGGCACATGTTGTATTAATGACAAGAACATGTTGTAATGGAAGTATAAACATTATACAAGTATGGTTTTCTTTATAAAAAGTATATATAAACTAGTTGCTTAAAAGGTTACTTATTAAGTTATAAGTAAAAGTGAGGTGAGAACTTGTTATCATGGATATTACTTGGACAAATAATGGACTTAAGGACCTAAAGTAACATGGGACATGTGATATGAGTGTTATAGAGGACTTGTAACAAAGTTACTAAACTAAAACTGATAAAAACAAGTTATAAACATATTTTAACAAAAAGATCAAAACCTACTGTTTAGTCACGGAAATAAGGTATTTATTTTATCTTTTTATATATTACTACATATCATGACGATCGTAGGCATATAGAGAACTCGAAAAACCGATTTATAACGAAGAAGATACACCATTTGCAAGTTATACGATAATAAATGCTTTTATAAAAGAAATTTTATAAAAACTTATTACTATTCACATCTGATATAAATTATTGAGTATTTTTCACATAAAGTTCATATTTTTAGGATTCCAAAACATTAAGAATCATAATTATTTGATCAATAACGAAGGAGTTATGGATTTTTCATGTTTACGATAATTAAAGTTTATAAAAATAATTTTATAAAAGTGCATGTACAGTAAAAACTACTGTTCACCAGAGGGTTGAAAATATGAAAATGTAATATATTGATACATCGTCTTAATACGAAAGCGTAGACGTAAAGAACGTATGAAACAGACTTAAAATGATAAAGTTACTCCATTTTTACTAAAGTAATATTTGTAAACATTTTAACTTTATAAATATGATTTCAAAAATACAATTAGATGGTGATGTAGTTATATAAAATTATATGCGGTATTAGTTATTCAGAGTACTTAGTACTCATACGACCTAAAATTAATTAGGTTGCATACGGACGTTTTTGTGACGCATTTTCATTCTGTGATTTACTTTGTTGGTTCATTCACTCAAGGTGAGTTTATAGCATCTCTTTCACTTGTTTTACATTTACTTTACAAATCACGAGGGAGAATAAATGCTCGTTACAACTTGTTTGCATATTCATTTACAATCTCTTTTACATACTTGATTGCATACTTGATTGCATACTTGATTTCATACTTGATTTCGTAACTTAGTTACACGCTCGTTTACATACACATTGAAAAAACTATTTACATACTCATTGCAAACTCGTTACAACTTTGTTATACACTCATTTGCATATCTTACGATGAGATACAATACTTGATTTTCTTATGGACGCAACAACTATACTTTACTCTTATGATTACGGATTAGCTTAAGTTTCATGAACTGTAAATTACTCGGAGGGTAAGCGCGAATGTTATAAAATAGATCTATTCAGGATTGACAATCCCCGTTCGGGTGATTAGCTATCACTGGACAAACGAACGTCAGAGCACGATTGGATTGGTGTCTACAGGGCCAATAACTATATACTTATGAACTCTTAATGTTCCTTGAATAAAGTGGCATACATATAAGTCTACGTCGCAGTTTCATGAACTTAGGGGTGAACTCGTAATCACACATGGTGACTATTGTATTAGATACAATGGTCATGCATACTTTACAACCGCTTTGTTCCAACTATACTCAACATTTTGTGACTATCGTATGGGATACAATAGTCATACACATCTTTGATTTCAACATTTATGCATACAATTTTGGTAACTATTATAACGATTAAAATGGTCATATACTCTTTACAAATCTTTGATCCAAATTTTGTGCTTACAAAAATCTATGAACTCACCAACTTTATGTTGACACTTTTAAGCATGTTTTTCTCAGGTAAATTAGATGCTTGACATACATGATGTGCATTGGAGTCTAGACTATACAAGACTACATTCATGGATTTCTACAAACAAATCTGGTTGTATTATTTCAGTCTTACATTATTGATGCAAACTTTGGGACCAACGTTATAACAAATTCAGATTTTAGTTAAATCAACGAGATCACTTTTCAAACGACTCATTTAGAGGTCGTTCTCTCATATCTTGTGCAATGTACTTATGAAGTAACGCTCCCGGACACTATTCTACTGCGACCCAATTTGGGGGTGTTACTTATTCGCGTGGAAATGCTTCGATATAACAAGAATCCCTCTAGGAACGCTCACAAATAGGGATGAAATCTTCGTTCACATAACAAAGGTAAATGAAGACAAGAAAAATACACCTGTACACAAAAGAAGAGATGGATGGCACCCGAATGATGTGCTGCAAGCCTGTTAAGGAAGTAAGAAGCGTTGAGGAAGGCCGGGATTTCTATGCGAAAAAAAGTACCAACGTAGGTAGCAAAATAAGGTTATGGATATGAAGATGGATGGAGCCTGAAGAATGTGTGTTGACTTCACTGACATCAATAAAGCATGCCCAAAGGATTGCTACTCACTACCAGAAATAGATTGGAAAGTAGATTCTCTTTTTGACTTCAAAATCACATGTTTCCTAGACTCATACAAGGGATACCACTAGATACAAATGGAAAAAGAAGACAAGCATAAAATAGCCTTCTATGCTCCAAAAGGGTTATACTGCTACAAGAAGATGCCTTTCAGACTAAAAATGCAAGAGCAACTTATCAAAGGTTAGTGGATAAAGTTTTTGAAAGCCAGATTAGAAGAAATATGGAAGCCTGTGTGGACGACATGGTAATAAAAAGCATGGACAAGGAAGATATGCTAGCAGACATCCAAGAGACCTTTGAAAGGCTACACAGGATAAATATGAAGCTAAATCCTAAGAAATGCTCCTTTGGAATAGAGGATGGAGAGGGGGGGGGGGGGGGGGGATTCATATTAACATATAGTATCAAAACAAGGATCAAGGCAATCCCAAACAAAAGTGCTAAGCATTAAACAAGCCTCAAAAGTCCTAAAAACCCCATTAGGATTGAAAAGCCAATAGCAAACTCACAGCTCTCAATAGGTTTCTATCCAAAAGTGTGGAAAAGTCCCTACCATTCTTTAAACACTAAAGGGGTGCCTCGAAAAGAAAGATTTTATGTCGACAAGAAAAGCAGATAGAGCCTTCGAAGACATGAAGAGGTACATAGAAAAGCTCCCAACACTCGTGGCACCAAAAGCAGAAGAAAGCCTAATTGTATACTTAGCAGCCTTAAGGGAGTGCGTAAGTGCAGTTTTAATGGCAGAAAGAGGAAAAGACCAAAGGTCTATATACTTTGTGAGTAGGGTGTTATAGGGAGCCGAGCTAAATTACCCAATCATGGAAAAACTAGTACTCGCACTAATCCATGCAGCAAGAAGACTAAAGAGAGACTTCAAAGCACACAAAGTCACATTCTTAACAAACAAGCCTATAAGGCTTTTGTTATTAAAACCTAAAATTTGGGGGAGGGTGGCCAGATGGGCCATAGAACTCGAAGAACACTAAATTGAATGCAAGCCAAAGAATGCAATCAAAGCGAAAGTCCTCGTAGACTTCCAGACAGAAACTCAAGAAGAAGATGAAGAAACAGACTTCCAGGATCAGGAAGACCAAAAGACGAACACAAGATGGAGGCTATACATTGATGGAGCATCGAGTGATGATGGCTCCGGGGCTAGATTAATGATAGTCAGCTCGGAGGGCATGGAATTCACTTACGCTCTAAAATTTAAGTTTATGGCAACTAACAATGAAGCCGGATACAAATCCGTCATAGCAGGCCTCCAAATAGCAAAAGAGATGAAAATAGAAGAAATCGCAGTATACTTAGACTCACAGCTTGTAGCCAACCAAGTCAATGGATCCCTACGAAGCAAGATACCACCATATAAAATAGTATTTGCTAATAACGAAGGAACTACTAAAGATCTTCCGACGTTCTAAAGTCCAATACATTAGAAGAAACCAGAATAAGAAGGTAGATGCGTTAAGCAAATGAGAATCGTTAACATTTGAACACTTGGACAAAGAAATACTAGTTGAAAAATTGGCAAATAAATCAATTTATGAAAAGCAAGTGGCGGATGTAGCCACCGAAGAAGAGAACAGCTGGATGACTCCGATAGTGGAGTACCTCATCAGTGGTATCCTACCAGCTGACAAAAATTACCAAGGAATATCAGGGTTAAGGCTCTGAACTATTGGATCATTGATGAAATCTTATATAAAGGATCCTTCCTTACCCCATGGTTGAGATGTATAGGCCATACACAAGCAAGAAGTGTGGTCAAAGAAATCCATGAAGGGCCTTACGGGTTACACGCCGGGCCAAGATCTATAATGGCAAAAATAACAGCGTTAGGATATTATTGCCCATCCATGCACAAAGATGCAGCAGAAGTCATCCAAAGTTGTGATGCATGTTAAATTCACTCTACGATCTCAAGGATACCTAAGCAAGACATGACTTTGATCATGGTAGCATGGCCCTTCATACAGTGGGCATCAACATAGTAGGCCCCTTGCTGAAGGCACCTGGGAATGTGAAATTCTTAATAGTATCAGTTGACTACTTTACTAAATGAGTGGAAGCAAAACCTTTATCAAGCATAATAGGAAAACATGTGGAAAAGTTTGTGTGGCAAAACATTGTATTCCGCTTTGGAATACTACAAATGATAGTATCGGACAATGGAAATAGTTTGAAGAAGGAGTATTTCTGCAATTCAGCGAAAGACTCAAGATTAAGCATACAATTACTTCTGTATACCACCTATAAGCAAACTGATTGATAGAGGTCACACACAAATAAATAGTTAGAGGATTAGAAAAAAGGCTTGGAAGAGCACATAAGGGATTGGTAGATGAGATTCCCCAAGTCCATCGGGCCCAAAACAAGCCCAAAACGAAGCAATGGAGAAACACCGTTTAGCCTCACCTATAGAACGGAGGTAGTACTACCAATAGAGTTCGACATGCCAACAAAAAGAATAAAGAAAGTTGATCTCTTGCAAAATGAAAAAGAGTTGAGAATAAACTTAGAAATATTAGAAGAAAGAAGTGAGGTAGCAGCAATCAGGGAAGCCGCCTACAGAAAGAAGCTTGAAAAATACTACAACAAAAAAGTAAGACCATCGGTGTATAAATCCGGAGACTACATACTCCGACTCAAAAGTGCAAGCAAAGTCGAATACATTGGCAAAATAGGACCGACGTGGGAGGGTCCTTACAAAGTACTCAAAGCCGATGGCAATGGAGCATGTTATCTCACTGGTTTAATCCATTACACAACAATAATCTATACCAATATGCTAGAAAATAAGAAATCTTAGAGAGAGAAAGTAGAGAGAGAAACAAGAAAGGAAGATTAGCTTAGAGAGAGTTTGGAGGATTACAAGTGAAATGAAATGTAACCAACACCCTTCATTAAGTGTGGTGAAGGGATATTTATACCCTAGCCTTCTAGTTGGCTCATGGGCTTTCTTAACGGGCCGGGCTTGGCTAAACTTGGGCTTTCACCCTTAACATGGACAACATTAGATTACAAACCAAGCCCGATGATACCCGACTAGCCTATTACATAACAAGACCTATTTGACTTAATGAGACCGATGACATTCTTGTTTGACTAAATAAAATTAAGGCTAACAATCTCCCCCAATGTTGAGGTCTCTTTCTTCAAACTCCTCCGTACCACTGATGACATTCTTGTAGGAGTTTGCTTTGATTTATCATTGTCTCCCTTGACGTTGAAGATATAACTTTTGACATTTATGCTTTGCCTTGTTTTGGTCTTGTCTTGTTTGTAATTGCTTTGTTCATTCATGCTTTGTGATCTTGATTTTGAGCCTTTATCTTTTGACTTTGAGTTCTTAAGATCGTTATCTTGCATCATTTCCTTGACATGAATCATCTTGATTTAACTTCCTTGGTCAACTTGTGCTCTTGACCAACATGCTCATACTTGTTACATTCTTGTTTGACATATGTGATTATAAGTCTAACAATCTTCCCAAAATACGATTCTTTAATTGACTTTGAGGCTCTTTGATGATGGGGAAGTTTAGAATCAACTATCTTGATGTTGAACGATTGACTTTGAAAGCTTAAGTATGAGCATGTGGTTTATGAATCCGACTTCGCTGGAATGAGGCTGCAACACCGTCGTCTAAACCTGAAATAAGACAGTTAGCAATAAAAGATGAATATGGCTTTGTCATTCATCTTGACTTCGGTTGCATTAACCTCCGGTTTCCCGTTTTATAGTATAAATACTATACCTGTGATCAGGTAGATTCAAAGAATCTCCTTGACAGGGTTTCCAGCTCAAAGCGTAGGATCTTCTAACACAGATGTATTAGATTCACCATGCTTGCTAGTTCTCATTACCGGAACGTCTCAAAGCAGACAACACGGTAAGAGTGAATCAAATAGTTACTATCTTTCTGATTAAGTCGTCAATTCATTTACTGGACCAAAATTGATATCCAGTTATCACAAGCTCGATTCATATAGAATCTTGCAAGTCACCTACCAAGAGCTTGTTTGACGTTGGCTCAAGCAGGATTTCCATCTTCACTGTGAATACTTAAGTATCACTCGGATGTTCTGGCAAGATCTCAAGGATAATGCGTAGGACTCTTTGTTACAACTTGTGAACTTTATGGTGTTCAACAAGAGTATTTTGACATTGTGTCCTAATGAGATTTATAATTTGATCTCTTCTTGGCTCTAGACTCGATTTGTGCACTTTTGGTTTTAGTAATCGGAGGCTGGAGCAGACTGCCACCTATTCAATATCAACAATCTCGGAGTGAGATGTCAATAGATAACGTGTGTATCTCCGTGACAAATGAGATAAGTTTCTTTTGAGAGAAACCCGAATGGCTGGGAAGGGTTGTGCATTGCATCACTGGGTCCATGATGACTTTCTTCAATAAAGACGACTTTCCTTCAATTCAACAATCATCATTGTTATATTGATAGATTTATAGTATTGACCCCAGTTTCTGCCGTAAGTGTGAGGAGGCTTTGCTTTGTTTTTCACCCTTTATCCATACATTTCTTTTTAATTCTTCAACCCCTTCAATGCTTACCAAGACATCATTACTAACACCTTGTTGTGATTGTTCCAGTGTTAGCTCAATCTTAGTCGGCATTTTTCCCTTATACACATTCATCTCCAATCATACCTAAGGACTGCTATTTCTAACTATGGGATGTCCTTGGGTAGATCCCTCCGGTTCTGGTTGGATCGTAGGACTTATTCCTAACCTAACCACCTTATGACTTCAGAATCGTCGTGAAATTAATAGGTTGTTGGGTATGAGATCGAACCATAAAACCATTTTCTGACATTGTTATTTTCAAATACTCCCCCTACACATGTGCTTCGAGATTCAAAATTGTTTAGCACATGAAGGAAAGAGTTGCACTTAGAGTCTTAAAGATCACATTCGTCTATATCATATTTTAATTACAATTTTCTCCTCTTATTTTAAATAATAAAACACTTAGTATTTGAAATATCAATTGATTAAAATTTGACATGAAAAATTCCATGAGGAGAAAAATTATACCACGATATTGCATGAATTCAGATTCCGATAGCTCCCCTTCAACAATATATGTGGGATACTAATATTTATTAAAACTTGACATTGGAATGAAAAATTGATATGTCACCATAAAATGTTGAAGACGGAGTGAGATGCCTTAATGATCAATGTATATTAATAATTAACATTATAAGTTTCCACATTTTAATTTCACAAAATGTGTTTGGATACATAAAATTGACATTTATGAGATGTACCCAACACATTAAAAGGCTTTGTTTTAAAAAAGCTCCCCCTCAGAAATTGATTCACATAAAATGACATTCTACGTACTACAATTCTTTGAAAATTATTCGAGGAAGGGAGTGTTGAACACACAATTTTAACAAATACCACTTTTTATGGAAAAATACCACAAATTATATTGTAGACAATTTTGACATTGAAAGTTCTTTTTGAAAAATTATGTTCAACGATTTTAAAAACACTGAGGCGTACACTTCCCTGTTACATTCGAGACTGAGTTATGCACTGAAATGTACATAAGTCATTGAGAAAAATTTAGAAATGACATGTTTTGAAAGCGTTTGAAACTCCTGTTCGAACTTCATTTACACGCCCGTGTCGATGTTAATCAACATTTCTAGGTACATAAATGTTATCGATTCCAAGAGACATGTCGAGAAGATTCTTTTTGGTATTTTTGAGAATTTTTCTAATTTTATATTTTGTTAATAAGCCGAATAAGCTTAACAAGCATATAAGCTAAAAAGAAAAAAAGAAAACCGTGAGCTTATGTTGTCAAATAAGCTACGATTGATATGAAACCAAAGAAGGAAAGACGAAAAAGAAAGAGAGAATAAAAAAATAATTACAAATTTGGATGTTTGATGGATCAGCCAGATTCAATTGCAGACCCTCCAGTTCATCTTGGAGATCAAACATCTCATACCGAGTTGTCTAACAAGAGACTTAAACTATTCTTCCGATAAGGCTTTGTGAACAACAAGTCAGCTAACTGGTATTCAGTTCCGACAAAGAATAATTCAACAATACCCTTTTCAACCTGTTCCTTTATGAAGTGATATCTGACATCGATGTGTTTGGTACGGGAATGCTGGACTGGATTGTACGAGATGGCTATGGCTGCCTTTGAGTCACAATACATAGGTATTTTATCAAAGTGAAAGCCATAATCTGTGAGCTGAGTTCTCAACCATAGAACTTGTGCGCAGCACGCAGATAAAGACACATACTCGGCTTCTGCTGAAGACATTGAAGTGCAGTCCTGCTTTTTGGATGACCAGCTGACTAACTTATCACCACCTAGAAATTGTATGCCACCAGATGTGCTCTTACGTGAATCGAGACAGCCCGCGTGATCCGAATCTGAAAAAGCAGTTAGTTCGAAACCGGTGTCCTTCGGATACCAGAGACCCATGTTAATGGAGTCTTTAAGGTACCGAAAGATCCGTTTAACCGCAGTGAGATGTTTCTCAGTCGGTTTCGCTTGATAGCGAGCACAATAACATGTTGCATGTACAATATCTGGTCTACTTGCTGTTAGGTACATGAGTGCTCCGACCATACTACGATATTTCGTTTGGTCGACCGGAGTACCACTCAAGTCAGCATCAAGGTGTTTTGTAGCCATTGGTGTACCAATGCTATCACATGAGGTCATACCATGCTTTTTAAGTATCTCTTGAGCATACTTAGCTTGGTTTATAAAGATACCACGAGGGGATTGGTGGATCTGAATTCCTAAAAAGAATTTCAGCTCCCCCATCATAGACATATCAAACTTGTTGTGCATTAGTTTTTCAAATCGTTTTGAAAGTTTTGGGTTCGTAGAACCAAAAATAATGTCATCAACGTAAATTTGCACAAGCAATATGTCTTCCCCATGTTTAGTTATGAACAGAGTTGGATCAATAGAACCTTTTGAGAATCCTTTGGATACCAGGAAATTGGAGAGTTCATCATACCACGCTCTTGGTGCTTGTTTGAGACCATATAATGCTTTCTTGAGACGGTAAACTTGGTCAGGATGATATGGGTCAACAAATCCATCTGGTTGGTTTACGTACACTTCTTCCTTTAGAGGTCCGTAAAGAAATGTTGTTTTGACGTCCATCTGGTATACGGTAAATGATTTGTGTGCAGCGTACGCAATGAACAACCGGACGGCCTCCAACCAAGCAACTGGTGCAAATGACTCTTCGAAATCAATTCCTTCCTTTTGAGCATATCCCTTAGCTATAAGACAAGATTTGTTGCAAATAATAGTATTTTCCTCATCACTTTTGTTTTTCCAGAGCCACTTTAAGTTAATGACATTTTTACAAAGTGGTCTATAACACCCTGTGTTTTCAAGTCATTGACGACGTCGATAAATCCACAATGTACCTTTTGTATTGTACGCGTTTGCTTTAAATCGTAAATGTTAAGCTAAATCGCGTAAGCTAAAAATTAGCGTTCAATGTAAACGGGCATCAAACAATTAAGTGTTTACATCAATCAAGTATTAAATAATTATTTTGAGAATAATTATGGTCTTTGTTCATTTTATTTTTATCGGATACGTAAAGTGTATACGTTTCGCGATAAATTGCGTTTAGGCATTCCCGGAACCACCAAAACTTTTCTGCGCTTCAACAAATACCCACTTTTATACCCAATACATAAAATTAACTCAAATATATCATATATATCTTGCCATAACCGAATTCATGGCCAAATATTCAAAGAAATATCAAATTGGTCAAGATTGGTCTTTGTACATTTTCTACACCATTAAAACCACCCATACCTTGTTCCCTTTGACCAAGAGTCTTCCCTAAGACCCTCCTCATGTTTCTTGACCAAATATTGCATTCTTTTGACTAGGCTTACCATATATATACTAGTATGCATTGCAAGTAAACATAGATAGCAAAACACTTAACTAGAAATCACCAAAAACATCCCTTTTGGCTCTCTTATAGCCACGGCTCAAACACCCCTTAATACATAATCCATATCAAATTTTCTACAACCTATACACATCTACATACATCATTCTTAAGACATTCTAAGGTGTTTCCAAGCATTGGATTACCTTTTTCAAGTATTAATCAAGAAAAGTGAAGCTAGGGTTTTCATTGTGCAAGCTTTGATTTTAAGTCTAAACAAGGGTTTAGCACTTGATTATCATCATCATCATACACCATAAGGTCATCTAGAACCCTTTATGTTCTTTCAATATTCATTTTATGCATATGTTAGTTCTATTGTAGCTTGAATCACCATGTAGGATTTTTAACATGTAAATGGAGTTTTTACTTGTAATGATCATTTTGCACACTATTATATATGTTGAGATATTGCTAATATCATGTTAAAAGGGATGAGAAAGTATTGTACCATATTAAGTTGGTGTAAAAATGATTAACTACAAAAGTAGTAAGGTATAAAAGCAAGGTTAAAAATGGATTCAACAAGGTCACTCAAAGATTCTGTCCAAAATTCGTATATATAACACATTATTTTATATTTTTATAAAGTAGTATGATTCACGACGATTCCGAAAAGGTAAGAAACTTGTCAAACGGATTTATAACGAAAAAGTTAGAGCGAAAACGAGGTATATATTCGAGGTATAAAAATCCAGCATTTGTTAAGTTAGTGGTTTCTGTCAGGATTTTAAGATGGTATTTGCGGCACTTTCGAGTCCGTTTCGGCCTTCGGCCGAAACATGAAAGTCGTTCGGAAGGTCGTTTTACTTCCCCGCGAGGTTCTTTAAGTCTAAAAGCGAGTGATAACGGGTCGTAAGGCGGGGGCAAAATCTGGCTTTTTGGTAATTAATACACTGCATCAGATCTGATGCGAGTGCTTTTTCGCCCATTTCGGTCGAGTTTCGGGTCTCGGACAGAACTGGAAAGTTGTTCAAAATATCGTTTCGCATAAATTCTCTTTAGAACCCGAGTCATGAAAATGTGATTTAGTGGGTCATTATAGTCGGGTCAGACTTAGAAAATAAACTATAACACTACCAGGAGTAACTAATATACTACCAGTAGTAATAACACTACCAGGAGTAACTAATATACTACCAGTAGTAATAACACTACCAGGAGTAACTAATATACTACCAGTAGTAATAACACTACCAGGAGTAACTAATATACTACCAGTAGTAATAACACTACCAGGAGTAACTACAACACTACCAGGAGTAACTAATACCCTACCAGGAATAACTATAATTACATTATTCAGATATTTATAAATGTTTTACAATTATAAATATGTTTTCACTCAAACAATTAGATGGTGATTAGCTAAATAGACTTATGCATGGTAGAGATTACTCAATGTGATTAGTACTTATACGACCTTAATTTAAATAGGTTGCATCTGATCGATTTGCGTGACGCACTATTTGTGATACACTTGGTATTTGCTCACTCAAGGTGAGTTCATAGCCCCACGTTTTACATGTTTTTGTTTTATAAAGTTTTTGGGGTGAAAAACATGCAATGCTTTACAATTGGACACAAGTGGTTAAGTTTCATGTTATGATTACGTGTTGCCTAAGTAGCGATAACCCATATCTGAGCCCATTATCATGAACTGTCAATTGCATAGATGTAGTTGTTAATTACATTATGTGAGCGCGAATGTTATGAATAGATCTATTTGGGGAAACGACCTTCCCGTTCGGGTGACTAGCTATCACCAGGAACGAACATATAACATGTCGAATTTAGGGATGTTTTCGGGTTAAACATCTAATCGGGCAGAAATTGAAATATATATTATTATTGCAAGAAAGATCGTCGAGCTTCAGTGTCATGAGCTTAGGAAAATGTAATATGGTTTTGTGATATCTGCATGTGTTGCATGATCATGGGAAAAGTCTTGCGGTCCTGCATATTATGATTTATCAAACCTATGAATTCACCAACATTATTGTTGATGTTTTAAAGCAATGTTTTTCAGGAGATCAGTAAGCATAAGGTGCCAAGGATACATTGGTGATTTTGTTTTGGGAAGTCATGCTAAAGATATGGTTGTATTATGTTTTGGGAAACTCATGTGTTGTGAACCAGTATCTTTGTAATAATAATAAGGAACAAGTTAAAGCTTCGGGCTATTTGTATCAAATATTTGTTAAATCCAATGTATCAGTTTTAAAATGTCCACCATTACTTTCGATCTTGTTGGTCCATACTGAACATTACTAGATTAATTAAATCTACTTCGTGGATTTGGAATTACATACTTTTTATGTTGTTAACGCTACTTTTCTTTTGAAATATTCTTAAATTATTTCATACTACTTTTTTACTTTAAACCTTATGATTTCACCAACATTATTGTTGACGTGTTTAGCATGGTATTCTTGCAGGTTTCTATTTTTGCTAGTGGAGGCATTGGGAGCCATTCGAGTCTGCACGGGATATTATATTATTTTGAAGGCTCTATTAAACTTGAGTACTATTGGATTCAAACGTTTTGACAATGTTTTCTAATACATTTATAAATGCGACCTGTGCTACACTCTGACATTTTTACTAAATTGAATGTGACATTTTATAAAACGTCTCTTTTGAGGTCGTTTTATGTGACTTGTGCGTTTGGACTATGAAGTAGCACCCCATTGTTACCATTCCGCTGCGACCAGATTTTGGGGGTGTTACATGCAAGTCTTCAAAATAACTTTGTGCGACTCCAGGCAAGCAAGTACCTTAAGGTCCTGAGATAAAACATGCTAAAAAGGTCAAGAATAATGTTGAGTGAATTTATAGAGTTTATAAAGTAAATAAGTAGAACATAAGTTTTCGTTCATCGAGTGACATTGCAACACATACAAGTCAGGTAATAATATTATTGCATCGAGCTCATGACACCGAACGTTAACCAAGATGATATAAGATTTTGCCCATAGAAGGTATATTTGCCAACTACCTTAATTCTCAATATAATGCATCCGTTTGACATGTGTTCAAGTGAGAGCTACTCACCTGGACGGGGTATGTTAAACCTAATAGATCTATTCATAGTACTAGCGTTTACCAATAATGTAATTAACGGTTCATGAAATTAGGGACTTTTCAGGCAAATGGTACTCAATATCAATAATTCACGTATTTAGGTCAAGCATACCAATCAATCACTTGTGTTCAATTTTCAAAACTAGCATGTCTCTCCCTCGTGGGGTTTATAAAGCATTTAAATATCTAAAGGCGAGGCTATGGACTCACCTTTTAGCAACGAAATAAGAGGAACGATAAGAACATCGGATAAAGCAAGAAATCCTAAGTACAACCTAGAAGAAATGGCGCAACTTAGAATATAGGAATTTCACGCAAAACGGAAATAAATAAAATGTTATGAAAATAGTTTCCCGTAATAATACGTTTGCTTGTACTAGCTCATCGGGCGTCGTTAGACTTCCATCCGAATGGCCACACGTAACTAAGACTTTTATCTAGGTCACCATCAATTTTCCCAGAACCTCACAAGCTAAAAATTATTCGAAAAACACCTATCTATCTGCTGGTCAAAAATAGTCCAGAAATCTTGTTGCAAATCAAACCCAAACAAGGTTTTATCATTAACAAATTAGTGTACAATGCCAAAGAAATTAATAGTACACACTCAAGAATATAACAAACCCTTATTTCCAGAAAACACATCAACATGCACAACTTTTACAATAAAAAGATAAAGAACAAGAACAAGAAGCTTACAAAGATTAGTAAAAGCTAGTGAAGAAACACAAATCAAACCCTCTTTGTTCTTGCTTATTTTCGAACCAAAACAAACCCAAATAATGAAACCCTTGCTCAAAAATTCTATGACTCTAATCCAAAACCAAGTCTTGAAAATATATAACCAAAGTAAAGTGTCCAAATCTTCTTAACCAAATCACCATACTTGTAAGGACTTCTAACTAGATGTTTTAGTGTAGAAAATAAAGAAGAAATTTTTGGATGATGGTGGTGGTGGTATGGTGGTTGTCAGAAACCACAAGGAGGAAGGAAAACTAATTTTTTTTAAAGCTAATCATGTATGTTATGTAAGATTTGCATGAGTAGGAACCAAATCATGAGATACTTGGAAAACACAAGAGGATTAAGCGTGGTTTTGGTTTTTGGTGTGCTTTAGGTGGCCGGCCATAATGACCTTATTTATTTTTTTTGTTAAATTATTTATGTGGTGAATTGTTTGTGAAGGTGAAAGTTTAATTAAAAAGTAGAAGGTACAATGTAATGTATAGCAAGGTTTGGCGTAAACGCGAAAATGAAAGTGAAAAATGTTTAAAAGATAATATTACAAATCCTCATGGTATTATTTTGAAAATATTAACCACGTAAGACACAAAGACGGATAAAAATCTTAAGTACTGCTCAAGCTTAACTAGGAACGCAAAATAACTAATCGGGTAACTAGTCAAAAGCACAATTTTACTCAAAAGTAAAAATAGTAATTGGGTATGGATTCAAATAATGACCTTGAAAAATATGAAATGTCATAACCTTTCCCCCTTAAGAGAGCTCTGTCCCAGAGATCCATTTGCCTTATCCACTGTCAGTTTACTCGTAAAGAGATGAGGATACTTGATTCTGAACTGGTCTTCGCGCTCCTATATGAACTCAGGTCCTCGTCGGGAATTCCAACGAACCTTGACAATAGGAATGCGACTCTACTTGAGTTGTTTTACTTTGCGATACATAATCTCTATCGGCTCTTCGATAAAGTGTAACTTGTCATCGAGTTGAATCTCATCAAGCGGGATGACAAGGCTTTCATTCGATAAACACTTCTTCATATTTGAAACATGAAAAGTGTTGTGAATTCCTTGAAGCTCTTCTGGTAGTTCCAATTTGTACGCCACCGGACCAACCCTAGCTAGGATTTTGAATGGCCCGATGTATCATAGGCTCAGCTTCCTACGCTTTCCAAAACAAATCACGCCCTTCCAAGTCGAAACCTTAAGCATAACCTTGTCACCCACATTAAACTCTAAAGGCTTGCGCCTCACATCCGCATAGCTTTTCTGACGGCTACAAGCAGCTAACAAACAATTCTTGATCTGAACTATCTTCTCTGTTGTTTCTCGAATGATTTCTGGACCCATGAGTTGGCTATCTCCAACCTCACTCAAGCAAATAGGTGACATGTACTTCCACCTGTAAAGAGTTTCGAAAGGTGCAGCCTTGATACTTGCGTGATAACTATTGTTGTAGGAGAATTCAAGTAATGGCCAAATATCTAATCCTAGCTACTTCCAAAGTCGATTACATATGCTTTACATATCTTCTAGGAGTTATGTATCTCTTATGTTGGACCATCCATCTGTGGGTGGTAAGTTATACTCATATCCAGATGAGTTCCCAAGGCTCTCTGGAGTGACTTCAAAAACCCTGATGCAAACCGGTTATCTCCGTCCGATATGATTGATATTGGCACTTCGTGTCTATAGAAAATTTCCTTCAAGTAAAGTTGGGGTAAGTTTCTCCATACTGTCAGATTCTTTCATCGGCAGAAAATAAGCAGACTTTGTCAAACGATCAATAATGAACCAAATCAAATCATACCCACTTGGAGTTCTGATGAGTTTGGTAATGAAATCCATGATGATTCTCTCCCACTTCCATACAAGAATCTCAGGTTGTTGAAGTAACCCGGATGGCTTTTGATACTCTGCCTTTACCTTAGCACGCGTCAGACACTTACTGACGTAAGTAGCGATCTCGGCATTCATGTTCGACCACTAGTACAATTGCTTTAGGTTGTTGTACATCTTGTCGGATCCCGGATGGATAAAGTATTTGTATTTATGCGACTCGTGCATAATTAAATCCCTCAATCCTCCAAATAGTGGCAACCAAGCACGCTTATATAAGCATTGGGTTCCATCAGGACGAGTCTCAAATGACTTCTTATCAATTCCCCGCAGATTTTTGGCTTCCACATTCTCTTCTTTCATCACTTCCGCTTGGGAGGTTGAGAATTTTCTCAGGTAGGTTGGTGTAAATCATCATTACTAAGGCTTCAAACAACTCATATGCTTATTCCTTTCCTTTCGACCTTAAGGCATTTAGCCACTACATTCGCCTTTCCCGAGAGGTGTAAACGGATTATCTCTATTGTATTCACTCAGTAGTTTCATTCCACCTGTGTTGTCTCTTATTTAGCTCTTTTCTGTTCAAGGATTATTCGTACGGGTGACTCTTGTAAGATCAGTATATACGTACCTTCGTACCATTAAGGTAGTGCATCCACAGCCTAAGAGCCAAAAAACCACAACACCTCCAGAGTTCTAGGTATGGCGTCATATAGTTTTTTCATGAGTCTTTAGTTTTCAGGAAATGCATATATGTATGATCCTTTTCACATTGCATCAACACCGCACCAAAACCTTTGAGCGATGCGTCACAATAGACCACAAAATCTTACATTCCTTCAGGTACTACTAAGATAGGCGCACAACAAAGTTTCTGCTTCAGTAGTTGAAAGGCCTCATCTTCTTCCTTACCCCACTCATACTTCTTATCTTTCTGAGTTAGCTTGGTAAGTGGCTTGGCGATCAAAGAAAAACCTTCGAATAAATCTTCGATTATTGCAGCAAGTCCCAAGTATTGCCGCACTTATGTTGGTGTCATCGGTTTCAGCCTAATTTCTTGTTAGCTTCAAGTTTTGCAAGGTCACACATGATACACGCCTTTACTTTCGATCACTGACCGTGGAATTATACAGACCTACAGCCTATAATCACTCTTTTCATAGATCTTGGCATACATGCTCTTTCTTGTGTAGCTCTAAGATTAATCCGTAAATGTTCCCCAATGTTTTTTGTTCTTGGAGTAGATCAAAATATCATCAATAAACACAATCACAAACTTGTCAAAATACGGCTTGCACACTCGATTCATCAAGTCCATGAACACTGTAGGTGCATTGGTCAATCCAAAAGGCATCACCTGGAACTAGTAGTGACCATACCGAGTTCTGAATGCAGTAATTGGAATGTCCTATTCTCGGGATAGGGTTGTATGGTAACCTTGATCGTAGGTCGATCTTGGAATACACACTTGAGTTATGGAGGCCTTGATCACCCTTTAGATCTGTGGTGGAATGGTTGATATTGAATTGTCTGAATGAGGCCTTTATTTATACATTTCGAATAGTTTACGGTGTAACCTTTTAGGGGTTTACGCCGTAAACTACTGACGTGCACTTTCCATCTTGTAGGCTTAAAGGATGTTACGGCGTAATCAATTGTCCACGTTACGCCGTAATGCTGACTTAGAAAACTCATCCTTCTGTAATAATAATGTTATGGCGTAAACCTCGCGCTGGTTACGCCGTAATCTTGCTGGGTGACGTGTCTTGCCTTGAATAGGTTACGGCGTAACACTATCGTAGGGGTTACACCGTAAAGTCTCGTAAGAATCCGTGTCTTCATCATTTTTAAGTCATTTTCCCGTGTTTCTTGTCACTTACTTGCATTTTACCTGAAAACAAGGAAATAACTGTAAAAGTATCGAATTTAAGTATTTATAAGACAATTGAAAGTATTTTTAGGGGAGAATTGACACTAAAAAGTATCAAATATTTGATGTCATCAAATATCCCTCTACTTGACTTCTGCTTGCCCTCAAGTAGACCTGTTAGAATAGTTTATCAAAAGGATTTCTTTGATTTAACTCAAAGAAATGAATTTATAAAAGACTTATGCTAGAAACATCAAAGTCGAACAACTCACGAAAAGGGGATAAAAAATCACTCAACTCTCAACTACTCTATGTGTTTATTTTTAGGGTGAATGCTTATTTGCACAGTCATAGTATGTATTCCATCATAAGCTTGGAGAGTATACAAATATGCACCAGTTAGAGTTAGATTCTAAACAATTTTTAAAAGCAACATGGGTGACATAACATAGGTTTTTTGGTGATTTAAGGGTTAGGATGGACATGGGATACACATTTAATGGTGTTAAAATAAAAACACCATAACAAATAGACATATAATCTAGGGATCCATAATGGCTTGTGGGTCCATCCTAGTCTAGTCTTAATGTGTGAAAAAATTTATCATATCTTCAGAGTGGGTTAGCTAATAATAAGATCTTGCTGAGCGTGCTAACCCATTCTTCATAACATCGGATGGCTTATAGTTACACCATTCTCAAAATAACTAGGTGGCTTATAGTTGCACCACCTTTATAGTTAGTTGGTTTTATAACATGTAACCAACCTCAGGAGTTATCACATTAGGTAGCTTATAGTTGCACCACCTTTTTCTTTATTATTTTTATTATATACTGGACATAATTATACATATCCCCCCACTTGAGATAAACAGTATCGAAAGTGACAATTTCAGGGGGTCTTCTATGATCAAAATAACAACGAAAGTGCCAATCTTCAAACCATTTTCCTGAACCATGAACTTAGGTAGCCAAAAATTTCAACACAAGGATAAATATAGACTACAGGGTTGACTAAGGTTGAAATATGGTTGTAGTGTAATGAAAACATTTAGAATGCCGGTGAAAACATAGATTGGATAAAACAAGGGTGATCTAGGGGTATCTTATACTATTGATGAGTGCAACAAAAGGGTTTTTAACAAGGGAGGTCAATAAGTCAGTGTAACTAGTCGATAAACACACACATATGGTTGTAACATATGCGAGAATTTTCGAAATTCTCGAATGAGATGTTATCCCTTTGAATTTTAGGGGTTTTGACTTTACTTTTTGAATTTTTGGGTCTTTTGTTTTTTACATAAAAGCGAATTTACAGCGTAACCGGTAATTTTTAGGGAAACATATTTAAAGGAGCATTTATGTTATTTCCTAGGTTGATTTATCAAAAACGAGCCAGCTAAATCACGTTTTCATTATTCGGACTCTAAAAAAATTTGATGTAAAACGACATTCCTGACAACTTTTTAGTTTTGACCGAGACCGGGGAAAGCTAGATCAGAAGGTGACTGAAATGCACTCGCAAGATTTAGGAAACGATGAAGAGAAAAATAATTAAATTATAAATAATTTAAACTTTTTATTAAATACAAATATTTAATAAATTAGTCATCATTTTATTCAGTAACGTTTGTTGATAACGCAAATATACGGGTTAAAATTTTGTTTCTGTTTTTACTTTTGAACGAGACGTAACCGGGTTCACCAAATAAATAACGAACATTTTTATAAATGTTATAAAATTTTACGAAATATTATCAAATAAATACTCATTTTTATCAGAAAAATGATTTGGAAAACAATGGCGCCAAGTTTTCGATAATTGAATCTTTCGTTTAAGTCGCTCAAATGAGTCCCGAACCAATATTTTATAAAAGTTTCTCAATATTACACTTTTGGTCCCTGTGGAATATTTACACAATTAACCCTATACTATGATACACTTGCCATTTCATTTTATAAGTTTTTTTATTATAAATAAAAATTTTTAACTTTTATATTTCATTATTACAAAAAAATATACACACACACATACTCATCATCTCCCTCCTCTCTCTCTCCAAATCCGGCCACCACCTCCGGCCACCAAAAACTTTTTCGGCAGACTTTTCCAGCGAACACCAAATGTGTTCCTCTTCTTCTGATCTACCCAACCCACTACCCCACTCGCCTCCACACTCCATTTTTCCCCCTCCCCCTCCGGCTGTCTCAGCCGTCATCACCATCATCATCATCAACTCGTCATCATCATCGTCATAACAACACCACAACACCACCGACGCGTCACCACAGCAGTCGGGGTGCCTTCGGTTGGTTATCACCACAGCCGCACCCTCAGGGTGTCGTTATTAGGGATTTGTGGTTGTATTATAATTGTTTTCGTGTCTGCCGTTTGGTTTGTCTTCCGTCTTGGTTCTGCGGCTGGAAAAAACAGCCCCTAGGGCTGTGTTTGTTTTCTGTGGTTTAAACCACTTGGGGGTGTGTTGGGTTTCCACCACGATTACGGACGTTTGGATTTCTATAGCACCAAGGAGTGCGTGTGGTTTATTTATAGCAGTTAGGGGAGTTCGTTTGGTTTTATAGCAAAACCACCGGGTGCGTGGGTTTGTGCTAACCGACCAGGGTGCGTTTGGTTTAAGTGAAAAAAATAAAAAAAAAAAAAAAAAAAAAAAACCCGATCGAGGGTTCGGTTGGTTTGGTTTTGCACACGAAGGGTCGTTCGGTCTAAGCAAAGCACCACGCAGGGTGCGGTTGGTTGTTGTGTTTTTCACAACAGGTAGGGTGCGTTTGGTTTATTGTTGTCATAGATTTTAGGGTGGTTTGGCACCCCATAGGGGAGTTTGTTTCCCCCCCCCGGCATGCCCCACGACCCTGAAGGGTTGCGTTGGGGCGGGTGTCGGGGGTCTCATAAACCCAGCCACAGGGTTGCGTTTTCGTATATCAATAGCAGAGAGGAGTTGTTTTGTTTTTATGGGTTATCGCAGATTAGGGTGCGTTTGGTTTGTTTTTGAACAAACAATGGGGCGTTTGGTTTTCAATATAGCACGATAAGGGTGCGTTTGGTTTAGCACAAGCAACCATAAGGGGGTGGTTGGTTTAAGTGGAGAGGAACAATTGGAGCGTTTGGTTAGAGAAGACAAAAGGGGACCCCTTTTTGGTTGGTTTAGCAGGAAAAAACGTTAGGGTGCGTTTGGATGTGCAAGGAAAACCATGAGACCGGTGTTTGGTGGTGTTTGTGAGCAGGAAAACTTTAAAGTGTGTTTGGGTTTATATAACATCAACAAATAAAATATATATAATGTAGGTTTAATAATCATGGAAACCGGGATATATATGATTGGTGGTTTAAATTGGTTATAATAATATATTGGTTATTTACTTTTGTTTATTTGATATAATAAAATATATAAATATATTATATCTAAAAAAACGGATTTGAGTGTTGTACATATTAACACGTAATAAATTACAACATATATTGAATATGGAAAACGTCGAGTTTTACGAAAATGGAAAGCGTTATATAAACGGAGAATTCATGATGGAATTTATATAATTTACTATATTTACGATTCACTGAAACTGCTATTATTCTATAAACTGATAAAATGAAACCTAAGTTTTTATTTTAATAGATATACTAAAATATACATGTATTATAACCTGACACGAACGAAACTATACTTTAGAATGGACGAACTGTTTTAGACCCAACCCGTCGAAGAAACGAAATATATTTTATAAAATATTATTTATATTTTATAATGATTATAAACTGTTACAAACAATGTGTTTGATCTAATTCTTAACGTTTAAAAATGTGTCAACCTTTGTACAAGCCTTTTCATTAATTAAAGGTCGTCAAACTAATTGGGTAATTAATTATGCACACTTAATATATATACTGCAAGGTATATTATACTTTTCATTAATCTTTGGATTGATTGTCTTTGTGATATAATTCACGGTAGAATTATATAAGGGTTATTTTTCATAAGTAATATATAAAGAATATATATTACACACTTTGCGTATATTTTCAATTTATTTATTTAACAACACAAACCATTTACAACGGTTAAATCTAATTTCATCAAAGCTTTTGTAGCGTTGATGTAAACCATTCATCGGGTAACCCAAAATATTATCCTAGGATAGTGGGATCTTAGCCGTTTAAGATTAGTTGCAACTTCTTGATCGAGCCGCTTCGTCTTTCGTTCGTGCTGTGCATATTAGATGCCTATCTGTCAATCGTTCTTCATCATCAATGTGAATTCATAACCTCGCTTTTCAATCTTTTGAATGTTTATAAACCCGCGAGGGGGAATACATGCTTGTCTGCAAACTCTTTACTTACTGGGTTATCTTATAACAATGTGATTGTTTTTAAAGGATATTATGAGTTTCATAGCCTCACTTTTACTCGTTTTAGATAAATGTTTTATATTTTTTTGGGATGAAAACATGCATTGTTTTTATAAATGGACACATGTGGATCAATTTTATGTTATGATTACGTGTTGCCTAAGTAGCGATACCCAAAAGTTGAGCCCTTTATCATAGAACTGTCAATGCTTAGATGTAATTGTGAATTACATTATGTGGAGCGCGAAATGATATGAATAGATTATTTGGGAAACGACCTACCCGTTCGGTGATCGCCTATTCACCTGGGCCGGGAACGACCCGTTATAGCATGTCGTAATTGGGGATTTGTTTCAGGTTTTTAGGGGGAAACGACCTCCCCGTTCGGGTGACTAGCTATCACCGGGAACGAACGTTATAGCATGTCGAATTTGGAGATGTTTCGGGTTAGACATCTAATCGGGGCAGAAATTGCAATATATATTATTGCAAGAAAGATCGTCGAGCTTCAGTGTCATGAGCTTAGGAAACGTAATCAGGGTCTCGTGATGTTTGCATTTGTTGTTTCATCACGGGAAGTTTATATGTTGGTGATAGTTGCAGTTTGCTTTATCACGGGGAAAATCTTGTGGTCCTATATTATACGTTTTGGCGACTATTTGGAGATTTAAATGGTCTGGCATGTTTTGCAACTGTTGATTTTAGAAGGACATTTAAGGAATTGAAAGGTCATATATACTTTGGAAACCTTTGGGTTATTATTATTCATATCTAAACTAACCTATGAACTCACCAACTTTATGTTGACGTTTTTAAGCATGTTTTTCTCAGGTAAATTAAATGCTTGGATTATCTGATGTGCATTGGAGTCTAAATTGACAAGATTTCATACTTGGATTTCTACAAATGATCAAATCTCGTTGTGTTGCTTTCAAGCTTTTCATTGTGATGCAATTATGGGACAACTATTATTTTGATTTCAGAAAATCAACGAGATTGTTTTACAAACGACACATTTAGAGGTCGTTCTCTTGTATCTAGCGCTGTGTATTATGAAGTAGCACCCCAAGTAGTATTCCGCTGCGTTGTGATTTTTGGGGGTGTTACACTGTCAGTTCATAGTTTGTACTGCTATTGAAAGCAGTTGATACTGGTAGCTTTAGCAGATATTGGATAACACACATGTTGAATCTCGGATTGAACAGATGCTTCGTATAAGGGGAAGCTAACAGATTGATTTGGTTTAAATGTTCTTAAACGTTTAAAAGGCTTGTATTTCTAGACTAATTGGTTACGAAGAAGATTGTTTATCACTTATTTGGAGTTGAAGTAGAGTTTCACAGGTTTAGGTTTTATCATATCTCAAATGGCTTATAACATTTGGAGGTAACTTGTTCGTGCTTAGAAACGATGTGACAAAGACTTGTCAGAATCTAGCAAAGGTGTGTGATTTCTCTTATTGTGCTCAATGCTCACATTTGCT
>BQNB010030804.1:0-54536 GCA_026074375.1 Tanacetum coccineum
GAAATTAATATAATAAAAGGAAAAATACAAAAAATTCAGGAAAAGTCCTAAATGTAACAAAGAATAAAGGAAAAATAAGAATAAGCCAGCAAAACTAGCTACGACTTATTATTTAGCTTAAGGGCAAAAACGTGGTTAACTATTTAATGAAAAGAAAGGAAAACGGATGAGCTTTTGTAGCAACTTGGTAAGGCATTGGTGTTGTGTGTTAGAGGTCTCAGGTTCAAGTCCCATTCACCACCCTTTTTTTGTATATATATATATATATATATATTTTTTGATTCAGCCAAAACTTATAACTAGAAAGTTGTTAAATACCCTTTTTTATGCAACTTTAACAAAAGCACATTGGTCTAAAACTTAAAGAATAAGCAGATAAAAGCTTATCTATTAAGCTGATACAGAAACTTGGCTTATGACAGCTAATAAGCAAAGTTTCACTTAAATCCTTGCACACAACTCAAATTAAGTTCATTTTAAAAACAAAAGCTATTCTAGAAAGCTTATGGTATACAGAACCTAAATATGACAAGCTGATTGAACCAATAACACTTGGTGCTAACTAATTATATTGATCAAATTAGCAAAGTCAGAAGCAAGCTCTTAAAACATAGAAACTAATTAAGCTATTACCTTAAATAAGCTGAGACAGAAAGTGAGCTTTTGAAAACTTAACAAACCATAAGTAAGCTATAAGTCTAATCCATAAAAACTAACTCTATAAGCTAAAATTTGAAAATTAGAAACTAAGAATATCTTACTACTATTTTTGGCTTTTTAGAAATTTTTGTGAAATTCTAAAGCTAATATACCCTCTCAAATAAGCTACAAATTTTAAAATAAGTTTTAATCCTAGATTACTAATGTGTAAACTAAAATCCTACTTAATTTTAACCATAAATTTTTGTGAAATTCTAAAGCTAATATACCCTCTCAAATAAGCTACAAATTTTAAAATAAGTTTTAATCCTAGATTACTAATGTGTAAACTAAAATCCTACTTAAGCTAACTAAATTTTGATCAAAAAGAAAAATGCAGTAGGAACTGCAATTAGCCCTTATCTGATGCAATAAGTAAAATTGGTAAAACCAATTTGCAGGTGATCAAGTGGGTCAAACCTGCAATACACACTCTAATTGAGTGTGTATGAACACTTAACAGGCAAAAACCAAACTCAAGAGAGCTTGGTTTAAAAATCCCTAGAAGATAAAAGAAAGAAAACTCCCCTGGTGCAGGATCAAACAAAATAAGCCTTAACTTTTTAAAATCTAAAATCTAATCTTTGAAATCTATACCTAAGCTATTTTTATGCTAAATCAAAACTGACTCAAGATGTATGAACAAGTCTAGTTGAATATGAGAGGTCAAACTTAACAGATCCAAACACCCCTTAAAGATAGCTTGATCAAAAATTAAGTCCATAAATTCCTAATCTAATGATTCAATAATCAATTACAGGCTAAAAACAACTTCATTATCATCTAACATTAACCAATTAACAACAATATCAGATCTAAGCTAACATTAAACTAGTATCCTACTTAATTTTTATGATTTTCAAGTCTTAATGACTAAATTTAATAAACTATGAATAACTATGATCTAACTTATAAAAGCTAAAACAGATAGTTTATATCTAATATTAAGCTAGATTAAGCTATAAGAACAACAAATAAGCACATCAATAAGCACAAATTAAGCTGATCTAAAACATAAGCTAGATAGTAAAGACAATAAAGAAAAGGAAAACTTACAAGAAACCTTAGCTTAACAAAGGTTGAATAAGCTCGTGGAGCTTCTCTACAAGCTCTGGCTTATCAATGATAAGCCAGTATAAGTCCTTGGAAGCTCTTCCATTGTTAGCTTCCCTTCCAAAAGCTCAAAATTCCATTAAGCTAGGGTACTTAAGCTGGTTTTAAGGTTATAGTAGATTAAAGCTTATTATAGCTCAATTACAAGCTTAGAGACTTGTAAGAGCTGAGACAGAACTTATCATGAGCTTATGAATCATTACACAAACACTAGAGCTTATTTAGAGTTTAAGAGTAAAAATAAATGATTAAAACTGAACTTATGATTTCATTAATTTTCAAAACAGATTACAAAGCTTGAATAAAAGAAATTACAAATACTTTTAAAAGAAAAATTACATTTAAACTAAAAATACAAAAGCTATTTTTAAACTAAAAATTATGCGGGAAAAAAAAAGATAAGATGTGTGTGAGGATGAAGGTCTTTTTATAGCCCGAATGAGAAGCTTCTAGGTGCAGGTTTAGTTACACGCTCCTCTCAACATTGGCCTTTGATCATCTCTCAATCATTGGATGCTCCTTAATCACCGTTGGATTAGATTCTTGTCACACGGATTGCCAGCGTAGCAATCCGTGATTGTGACATGATTGTGCTTCTTCTGTGAGTTATTCTAGAGTAAATAACTTCATTCCTTGTGCTTTCTTCACTATCCACGTGGCATCCTCTGTCGGGCATTGCCTAATGAGAGGCTTAAGTGACGTTTTCCTCTGCCAAGGTGTACTTTGATACTTGAATTTCCCTTTCTAGCCCTTAATTGTAAATTGCCCTTTGTTTTTGACCCTGTGGTAAAATGAAGACGATGGCTGAACAGTAATAAACTGTTTTTCCCGCTCATTTTTACTCTTAAAGGGATGCGTTTGATTTGTGTTGACCCGGGGTTGACTTGGATTTTTTTATAAAAGGAATGGGCCATGGAATTTGGGTCGGGTAAATGGTATTTGGATATGTTATATACAAAGTTAACGGGTTGTTTTGTTTAGGGTTTATTAGTTAACGGGTGTTAACTAATTTTAGGTATTAGGGACCACTTTTGTAATTTAGAGATTTATGAAGGACTGTTTGGTAACTTTAGGATTTTTTTCTTGTTGTGACTTTGACTTTGGTTGACCAAGTTGACTTAAGTTTGACTAGGGTTTGACTTTGATAGCTTCCTCTCGGATTTTTGCATGCTCTTCCGTTCCCGTGTCCGTGTTTGTCCGGTTTTTGACCATTTTCTTGTGATTTTTGCGTTATCCGTACCTACACAATAAGAAAGACAAAACAAGCAATATACAAGCCTTTATGCACAGTTTTGGTCTTTTTAGGGTTATTTTGATATAAAACGGATATGTGTTTTCACACATATCAGCCCAACAGGCCCATTATGATTATTTGGGCTGGAAACCTTAAAGTCCAGATTTTAAAGTATAATTTATGATCCAATAGGTTGGCCCAATAAGGCCCAAATGGGTTAAACTTACATATTTAAGCTTGTAGTGGTTAAGTTGGTTATATTGGGCTTTTGGGCCCAATTCAACTTAAGGCATCCTGATTCTAGAAATTTACGAGTCCGGGGTTCGAGTTAGTCTTATGATCAGTAGGTTACTCATTTTTATAAGTCCTGACAAGTGGGTCCTACCACCTCGGGTTTTTACCCAAAAGTTATTCATATGTTTTCTCGCTTTTAGTACTAATTTATGGTTTTCATCTTACGAAAGTTGCGGTAATTTCTAAACCGTAAAGGGTGTCAACTTTATATTTACCTTCCTGGATTCATTTATGAGTCTATTTTCTTGATTTAAGTGTTTCATTAGTAAACTTATGCCAAAATATGATCTAAAGGTCCAAGTTTTACACTAGTGTCAAGTCTGATTTTGGCCTGCTAATTTCGGGTTCACCGTATCGGCCGCCATTTACAAACCATAAGGAACTGGAAAAACATCCAATTATATTAGGTTCTACATAAGTTTAGCTACAACTCTTAATTTTACCTTTTTAGGGGTCAGTATACACATTTTATGAGGTCAAATCATGCATGCAATGTCCAAACTCAATCAATACCAATATATACTTTCATTTACAGTAGTTAAATGTACGAAATACACATGATTAAATAATATTTTAAAAGGAATTATCAAGAAAAAAACCTCACAATTGATCAAGGTGTAAAATTTTCAAACAACCAATTCCAAAACCAAGCTTATTACTCTAACTCCTTATCACTCCAAAAATCACCAAAGCAACACTCCAATTTATACTAGATCATCATTTCCATGACATGCATGAAACTCTTCAATATAACACTCCAAATGAGCCCCAAAACTTCATTAATACAAGGTTTTATGGTTTCCATATGAAGCTTATAATGTAAGAGATAGAATGGTAGAATAACTAGAGACTGGTGTAGAAAATTTGTGTGAAATGGGTGTTTTGTAGGTGAGAGTGGATGGAAAGGGGGAGAGAAACAAGAGAGGTTTATAAGTTTTGTGTGTGTTAGAATGAGAGAAAGAATGAAATGGGAGTTTTTATAAAAGTTAGGCATGCAAAGTTATAAGAAAAACAAGACAAGTGTCTTGCCTTTCTTTCTCCCTATGCCACGCCACAAAGGAGGTGGCTAAGTGGAAATTTTGATTTTCTTATAAATTGAAATTTTAGTATCCAGGGTATAAATTTTAAGATAGGTAGGTAGTTTTGAGGCTAACGGGTATTAACGTGAAATATAACGAGAGTTAAGGCGGAATCACGAAGTAAAAACAAACAATATAAAAATAGTTCTACATTAAATGGGATACTTTACTGAAATTTTTTAATTACGTAGGGTTCGAGATGGATAGTAATTCTAAGCATAGCTCGTAAATAATTAAAACGACGATTTTAATATGACTAAAATGCAAAAGCAAATTCTTTAAAATTTACAATATAATTACGAGACGAGAAATAGTAGTGACCTTAAATACAGAATGTTATATCCTCCCCCTCCTTACGGGAGTGACGTCCTGACGCTCGATTATCATTATGCCTTCGCTTCGTGCTCGGGAATAGATGCAGATACTTTCTCATGAAAAAGTCTTCCCTTTCCCATGTAAATTCAGGACCTCTCCGCGAGGCACTTCTTAAGATTAGAAACATGAAACGTATTGTGAATGCTACGGAGTTTTTCCAGTAACTCTAATCGATAAGCCACATGACCAATTCTTTCAATGATCTTTAACGGTCCCACATAACGTGGACTCAACTTTCCCCATTTACCAAAACGAATTACGCCCTTCCAAGGCGAAACCTTGAGCATAACCATATCACCCACATCAAACTCCATCGGCTTTCGCCTCACATCCGCATAAATCTTTTGTTTTCTTCTGGCAGTGAGCAAACGGTTCTTGATTTGAATGATCTTCTCCGTGGTTTCACGAATTAAATCGGGCCCAGTTAGTTGGCTATCCCTAACTTCACTCCAACAAACAGGCGATCTACACTTTCGCCCGTAGAGTGCTTTAAACGGTGCTGCCTTGATGCTAGCATGGTAACTGTTGTTAGAAGAGAACTCGACCAAAGGCAAGTGTCGGTCCCAACTACCACCGAAATCAATTACGCAGGCACGCAACATATCTTCAAGAGTTTGGATTGTTCTCCCACTTTGACTATCCATTTCCGGGTGGTATGCTGTACTTATTTTTAAGTTCGTCCCTAAAGCATTTTGAAGGGACCTCCAAAACCTAGACGCAAATCGGCTATCGCTGTCTGAAATAATCGACAACGGTACACCATGCCTACAGACAATTTCCTTCAGATACAGCCGGGTGAGTTTTTCCATACCATCGGTTTTCTTCATTGGCACAAAGTGAGCCGATTTAGTCAACCGATCGACAATTGCCCAAATAGAATCGTAACTACTAGACATTCTCGGAAGACCCGTAACAAAATCCATAGTAATATGTTCCCACTTCCATTCCAGAATTTCAGGTTGTTGTAGGAGTCCTGACGGTCATTGATGCTCGGCCTTGACTTTAGCGCATGTCAGGCATTTACTAACATATGTGGCAATGTCGGCTTTCATATTTGTCCACCAATATAACTTCTTCATGTCTTGGTACATTTTGTCGGAACCCGGATGAATAAAATATTTCAACTTATGAGATTCGTGCATAACAAGTCTCTTAGTCCACCAAACAGTGGTAACCACACACGATTTTTAAAATACTGAATCCCATTGAGTAGATCTCGAAGATAGGCTTCAACAATCAGCCCAGATTTTCCGCTTTGACATTTTCTTGTTTCACAGCTTCTAATTGGGCCTTGAGTATTCTTTCGGACAGGTCGGTGTATGTAGACATCACCAAAGATTGAACCCTCAAGGGCTTATCTCGAACCTTCCTGCTAAGAGCATCGGCTACCACATTGGCCTTGCCGGGATGGTAACGAATTTCGCAATCATAATCACTTAATAGTTCGATCCATCACCGTTGCCTCATATTTAGCTCTTTTTGATCCAAAATATATTGTAGACTCTGGTGGTCGGTGTACACAACACATTTTGTACCATAGAGGTAATGTCTCCAGAGTCTAAGAGCAAAAACCACATCACCCAATTCAAGATCATGAGTAGTGTAGTTTTCTTCATGAGTTTTCAATTGTCGGGAAGCATATGCAATCACCTTATCCCGTTGCATTAATACCGCACCATAACCCTTAAGCGATGCGTCACAATAAACAACGAAATCATCAGGACCTTCGGGCAAAGCTAGAATTAGAGCAGTACATAAGTCTTGTTTAAGCTTTTGGAATGCTTCATCCTCATCCGCACCCCACTCGAATTTCTTATTCTTTTGAGTAAGTTTGGTAAGCGGCTTAGCGATCAAAGAAAATCCTTCGATGAATATTCTATAATAACCGGCTAATCCTATAAATTGCCTCACTTCGGTTGGTGACGTCTGGGTAGGACCATTTTTAATAGCTTCAAGTTTTGCGGGATCAACATAAACACCTTCATGATTGATAACGTGGCCAAGGAATTGGACGAACTCCAACCAGAAATCACATTTCAAGAATTTGGCGTATAATTTCTCTTTCTTGAGCAGGTCCAAAATGATCTTTAGATGCTCGCTATGTTTTTCCTTGCTCTTGGAGTAGATGAGAATATCGTCGATGAATACGATTACGAATTTATCAAGATACGGCTTACAGACACGATTCATCAAATCCATGAACACCGCCGGTGCATTGGTTAGACCAAACAAAATTACTTGGAATTCATAGTGACCATATCTCGTTCAAAAAGTGGTGATGGGGATATCCTCTTCTCGAACGCGGAGTTGATGATACCCCAAACGTAGATCAATTTTTGAATATACACTTGAACCTTGAAGTTGATCGAATAAATTGCCAATTCTCGGGAGAGGATAGCGGTTTTTGACCGTCAGCTTCTTCAGTTCATGGTAATTGATACACATACGAAATGACCCATCCTTTTTCTTTACGAACAAGACTGGAGCTCCCCAGGGTGACAAGCTTGGGCAAATGAATCCTTTCTCCAATAGTTCTTTCAATTGTTCAGACAATTCCTTCATTTTTTACGAAGCCAAGCGATAAGGTGCACGGGCAACAGGAGCAGCACCCGACACTATATCAATTTTGAATTCAACTTGTCGAGATGGAGGAAGTCTCGACAAGTCATCAGGGAATACTTTAGGAAAATCATGAATTACCGGTACATCTTCGAGTCGTTTCTCATATTTCTCCTTCTTGGTAACGTGAGCTAAGAATAGATGACATCCTCTTTTGATGTATTTTCATGACTTAATACATGATATCACTTTTAATCGGGAAGAATGGCTATCACCCTTGACCACTAACGTTCTATTCTTAACTGGAATGTGCACTTCCTTCTTACCACAGACGATGACGGCATCAAGTGCAACTAACCAATCCATACCAATTATGACATCAAAAGTACCAAGTTATATAGGCATTAGATCAATTTCAAATAGATGGTTAACTAGATTTAAAGTGCACCCCTTTAATACGGTATTCGTACTAATGATCCTCCCATCGACTAACTCGACCTTATAACTTGTACTTATTCTTTCCGGTTTGATATCAAATAAATAGGTAAGACTAGCATTTATGAAACTCTTATCCAACCCCGAATCAAACAACATGCTAAAGTAACGATTATTGAGCAGAAATGTACCGGTCACCACGTTTTATCCTTGGGCTTGTTCGGCGTCCTTCACGGCATACACATGGCTACTTGCATTCCTACCACCTTGCTTCTTCCCCTCGGGACACAAATCACTATTGGCGAGGTGATTTGGGTCTCCACACTTGTAACAAACTTTAATTGGTTCAGTATTAGCACCAGTGGCTACACCCCCTCTATGAGAGTTCTTTGCCTTATGACCCCTTTTTCCATAGTTACGGCAAGTTATCGGGCAATCTACAAAATGAAACATATTACACCTATTGCACTTCGGGGCGTGCCCTCCTTGGTTCACATTTTCATTTTGAACTTGGGTCATGGCCCTAGCACCACCATTTCTTCAATTATTGTTTTTCTATTGTGACGGCGGTTGTCACAGTAGCCTCGCCGGTTGTTATTGCGGTTACCTTAATTATTTCCTTGATTTCCACCTTCCCATTTCCTGTGGTTTTGTTCAGCATTATTTCATTCCAACCCTGAATTTTATGCTCCATAAGACCATGTGCCATCCTTACAGCTTCATTTAAGGTAGTTGGCTTAGAGGAATAGGTCTCACCCTGGATGTATGACGGTAACCCTTTGATATATTGACCAAATTTCTTTTTGGTAGATAGAACAACATCAGGACATAGTAAGACTAATTCATTGAATCGGTTGGTATAGCATGCTTATGTCATGTCCTTTACCTCATGGCTTAATCTCTTCCTCCTATTCCGTTATTTCTTCTTCAGGACAAAACTCTTCTAACATCATCTTTTTCAAATCATCCCAAGATTTTTCGTTCATCACTGCTAAACCGAGGGTGGCGACTTGGGTGTTCCACCAGGTTAAAGCTCTACCTTGGAGGGTAGCAGCAGCAAACTTGACTTTGTTTCTCTCAGCGCATTCACTGATCCAAAAAGTACTTTCAATCTTTTCAAACCAACGGCAAAGTTCAATAGCTCCTTCTTTACCATGGAATTGAGTGGGACCACACTTTATGAAACTTGAAAAAGTACAATCCTTGGCCGGTTGTGCTCTCTCGGGACCTCCTGCATTACCTGCACCTCCAACGTTACCTGGTCCTACAGACACCAGTAGTGTTTCTGGTGGCTTCGTACTGGCAGACTAAGCTTTAGCCACTTTCATCGGCAACTAAATTGCAGCTTATGACATTTGATTAGGAGGCATGATTCTATCATGACACAAGAAAAGAAGAGAGTAAGTAATCATACCATTGGAATAATTATAACTTGCAGGAATAATCAAATTAACATATAAGCAATAATCAAGGAAGTGAACAATTAGACAATCATATAAGCAACCACAACAACGTAAATAAAGATCAAAGTAGTCATCATCATTAAGCACCCAAAATTAGTACAAGGTTGTAGTGTTTTACAAAACGTAACCTAAAAATGACCTAAACATGACCTAGGTCATTACAAGCACTAGTACTAGATCAACTAACCGATAGGCTGGTTTAGTGACTACATGATCAAAATAAAAGGAACTACTACTGAAACTAGACTACTGGGAGTCACGTGGAGATCCAAGCGGCTCAGAAGACTGTGGGTTACTTGGGTTAGCGGCATCATCATCCATATCATCTTCATCCTTGACATCATCGCCCTCAACATCATCATCCTCATCCTCAACATCATCATTTGCCATGGCGGCATTCCAAGCCTGGACATAAGGGTCATCCAGGAAAGGACCAAGGAATGAGCGGGTAGATGTCTCAACAAATTCACCTCCAATTCAAAACTTCGGGAGGTATTGCTCTTTAACTCTAGCCTCCCACTAAACCAATTCCAAAGCTCAACGACTCTCCTTGTGCACCCTATCAAACTCCAAACTCATATTCTCCATCATACTAATCACCTTGGAGACATTAGCCTGACATTCCCTTACAACACAATCCAAATTCATAGCATCACGATCAACCATTCGGACGCGAAGGTCACTCTTGTCAATCTTCTTCGCAATCCTCTTGTCAACCTCAGCTCGCTCACGCATTTGCTCATTCAACTTCCTAATGCGGCTCATAGCAGTCTCAATAGTAAGGGGCATGGGACCAAGTGGATTGACCTTACCGATGTCCTTCAAGATCTCTCGAGCAGAAGAACTCTTGCCCTGCTCATAAGTACTACTAAAATGGATGACAGATGGTACATGCTTATTCTTGGCATCAAACACAGGGATAACGAAAGGAGCAAACTCGGACTTGTCATCCGAAGCAGGAGGAGGTCGGTTATTCGGGTCCACCTCATCATAGGGATAGATGATTTCAGCTTCTTCTTCAGCAACAATTTCTTCCTCTTCCTCATCTTCCATCTCCGCATCCTCTTCTTCTTTGTCCTCATTATTATCTTCATCCGCCCCATCTTCTTCTGGCTTCTCATTATCATCTTCATCCAACCATCCATTATTGTTATTTGGGATCTGCCAGCCTATCCATTGGGGAGCAAACCCAACAGGAGCAGCAGGGGCTTGCTCATCTTCGGGAATGTTTAGATCGTTATTTGGAGGAGGTAGGTTTGCCATGATAATCTGCGGATACGAGGAATATATATAAGGTCACCATTTTTAATAAAATTTATACAAAGTATAAATGTATGCAAAATATATGAATGTATGTAATACATTAATTAGATATAAGAATTTCAAAGTATGATGAAAACTTTAATATGTAAAGTTTAATAATCAATATATATCTCGATATATATATCATAGTATTTATTAATAAATACTTAGTGATAATACACCCGCAATATATAATGCTAGAAACGTAATTGCAAGAATGACTTGGCCAGCATCTTGAGGAGTTTGCGCGCTAAAATTTGAAAATAAAGTTATAGTTTAGGTTTTGAAAACGACCTAGTTCTCTATAACTTATGGCTCTTGATACCGATCTTTAACACCCCCAAATTTACTCGCAACGGAACCAAATATTTGGGTGTTAAGTAAAAGTACAATAGTCACAAGATATAAAGAACGACCCGAAGTGACGTTTTAAAACCAAACAACATTTTCATTCCTTAGTTTCAGAGTTCAAAAGCGTAGTCCCAAAGCATCGTTACCATGACATCATACAAGTTTGACATAAAAAAACTAAAACAAGTATTCATTTAAGGAATGGATTTTCAAATGATGAACGAAAGTTAGCGCAAATCCTCCTTTTTAGTGGCTCCAAGCCTCCGAACTTTAATTACCTGAGATGAAACATGCTAAAAAGTCAACAAAACATTGAGTGAATTCATAGGTTTTATAAGTGATAAAAAGTTGAACGCAAGCATTTTAATATTCATAAGCATCATATAGACTTGCGGGCCAGACAAGCTATTAACCAACAGTTGAATTGAGCTCGTGACACCGATCCCATCGACTAATTTCCATATACAAATAACAATAATGATAATTCAATGAATGACCTCAGGCTAGGTATTTCGTCAGATACCTATTACAAATCTCCATACAATATGTCCTTACATTGGGGGTGCTCACTATTCGGATCCAAACCCCCAAAAACCAGACCGAGTTGTCAAACCCATCACAGGTAGTTGACGGATCACGATTGGGGTCTTATGACGAAAGCTACTCAAGCAACAATATCATCACATACGGGTCTAAGCATATAGGAAAAACCTACTTGTGTTCGTTTTATAAAACTAGCATGCATCTCCCTCATGGGGTTTAAGAAAAATATTTAAAAAGCGAGGCTATGAACTCATCGTAAGTTGAATAAGCAACGAGGATCGAGAAGCTGAATATATGAATCGAGAGAGGTCACCAACAATCACCGACAACCTATAGGAATTCCGACTTGACTTTTTGACTTTTGATCTTTTATTGTCACATAAAAATGATTATCGCGTAACTGGTAATTTTTTGAGAACATATTTAAATAATAAATCATATTTATTATTACATATCTCTAATGTGCAAATTTATTTTTAACTTATTTGACTTGAGCTGGATTATGGATACAACTTCATGAATACCAAGATTTTCATTGACAATGAAAGCACCATCTGCATAGTTAAGAATCTACTATTTCACTCAAAGAATAAGCACATTAAGATTAGACATCACTTCATCAGGGATTCATATGAGAAAAGATTAATTTAAGTGATCAAGATTCACACTGATCATAATGTTGCAGACTTACTCATAAAAGCACTTGATGTTAGTCGTTTTTTATTTTTGACCGCTAGCATTGGAATGCTTAATCTCTGAGGTGTTGTTTGGATAGATTGATGATTAGAACGGGTTGAAAATACTATTTGAAAAAAATTGGGGTTTATACTGGTAACTCAAGAATTAGTGCTGTTGGCATAACTTAATGCTGCTGGGCGAAAAGTTAGTGCTTCTAGGAAAAAAGTTAATGATGATGGGCCAAGTTAGTGCTGCTACGTTACCGTTGGGGATAAAACTGCTGAGGGTGTCTTTGGTAAATTAGTTGGTTACTTCACTTATGGGTTTGCTTAATTCCCTATAAAACCGTTTTCGTTCACATAGTAATCACTCTTAAACACTCTCACGTTCTCAATTCTACAAACCCTAACTCGATTTTATCACCGACATTCACAATTATCATCAATGGCGGACTTAACTTTTGCTGATTCTCATAATATGGTGGCATACTTGGAAAAATCAGAAGACAATGCTGATTTTGCAGAGATAGTTGATTTTCTTAATGCTAGTCCTATCAGGTATGCATTAACTGTAAGTCCAACTGTCTATGTGTCCTATATTGAGCAGTTTTGGTCTACTACAAAGATCAAAACAGTCAATAATGAAACACAAATACGTGCCAAAGTTGATGGCAAGACTATAGTAATAACAGAATCATCTGTGAGGAGAGATCTTCACTTTGATGATGAGGATGGTATTACTTGTCTTACAAACACTGAGATTTTTGAAAACCTTCAATTGATGGGGTATGAAAAGCTTTCTGATACACTTACTTTTTATAAATCTTTCTTTTCCCCTCAATGGATTTAACACCTCCAAATTTACTCGCAGCGGAACCAATATTTGGGTGTTAAATTCATAGCACAATAGTCACAAGAATATAAAGAACGACTCAAAAAGAGACGTTTTAAAATCAACATGCGTCATATTACTAAATTAAGTTTCAACAAGATGTCCCATGAACGTTACCCAAAAGAAACATAAAAAGTTATCCATTACAACCAAACTTGTTTTTGAGCAAAGGAGTCAATTTTTAATATTTGATAAACAAAATCTAGCGCAAATCCTCCTTTTTATTGCCTCCAAGCCTCCGGACTTCAATTACCTGAGATAGACATGCTAAAAAGTCAACACGAAGTTGAGTGAATTCATAGGTTTTATGAGTGATAAAGAGTTGAACACAAGCATTATAATATTCATAAGCATCATATAAACTTGTGGGCCAGACAAGCTATTAACCAACAGTTGCATTGAGCTCGTGCCACCGATCCCATTCCGCATAATTAAGATAATCATAATCATATACCAACAATATTCATCATTTGCCCCCAAGGTTAGGTATTACGTCATATACCTACTAAAAATCTCGACACAATAGGTCCGTACATTGGGACTGCTCACAAACGGATCTAAAGCCCAAAAACCGAACCGGGCTGCTTAACCCATAGCGCTATTTATTGTGCAAGCGGCTACCCATCATAGGTAGTTAACGGCTCACGATTGGGGTCTTTTGACGTAAAGCTACTCAAGCAACATACCACATATAATCGGGTCCAAGCATACAAGAAAACTACTTGTGTTTATTTTAGAAAACTAGCATGTATCTCCCTCGCGGGGTTTAAGAAAAATATTTGAAAAGCGAGGCTATGAACTCACCGTGATAAGACGTGACGATCAAGAAATCACGAAAGCAAGGAACGTCGAAAAATAATCAACCATGACCTAAAATAACGGCGCGCATTAAATTCAAGTCGATAAATATTTATCGACATCATTACATATATAATAGTAATATATTGATCAATTAGTTTAGACATTGCATACTTTTAAAATTTCAAAATATTAGTAGTTTATTTAGCCTTCTTTTAAAATCCAATAAAAATATGAAGTCCACATGAGCCCAACAAGCCCATTATGATTATTTGGGTTGGAAAACTTAAAGTACGGATTTTAAAGTATAATTTATGATCCAATAGGTTGGCCCAATAAGGCCCAAATGGGTTAAACTTACATATTTAAGCTTATAGTGGTTAAGTTGGTTATATTGGGCTTTTGGGCCCAATTCAACTTAAGGCATCCCGATTCTAGAAATTTACGAGTCCGGGCTTCGGGTTAGTCTTATGATCAGTAGGTTACTCCTTTTTATAAGTCCCGATAAGTGAATCCTACCACCTCGGGTTTTTACCCAAAAGTTATTCAAAAGTTTTCCCGCTTTTAGTACTAATTTATGGTTTTCATCTTACGAAAGTTGCCGTAATTTCTAAACCGTAAAGGGTGTCAACTTCATATTTACGTTCCCGGATTCATTTATGAGTCTATTTTACTGATCTAAGGGTTTGATTAGTAAACTTATGCCAAAATATAATCTAAAGGCCCAAGTTTTACACCAGTGTCAAGTCTGATTTTGGCCTGCTAATTTCGGGTTCACCGTTTCGGCCGCCATTTACAAACCGTAAGGAACTGGAAAAACATCCAATTATATTAGGTTCTACATAAGTTTAGCTACAACTCTTAATTTTACCTTTTTAGGGGTCAGTATACACATTTTATGAGTTTTGGATCGTGCAAAACACTATGTCTGTTTTTGACCTAATCTACCATTTTGTCCATAACTTTCTCATCGGGTATCGACACGAAATGGTCCACCCGAAAAATCATCACAAGACATTTGTTTACAACCATATGAGTCCAATACACATCCACAACTTACTGTTCTATTTCAAATCCCACGTTTTCTAGTGATCAAAATTTTCTAATGTCTAAATCCATTCTAGGGCTCATATAGCTTTATTTTAAGAGGTCAAATTATGCATGCAATTTTCAAACTCAATCAATACCAATATATACTTTCATTTACCGTAGCTAAATGTACAAAATACATATGATAAAATAAAATATTAAAAGGAATTTTATCAAGAGAAAAACCTCACAATTGATCAAGGTGTAAAATTTTCAAACAACCAATTCCCAAACCAAGCTTATTACCCTAACTCCTTATCTTTCCAAAAATCACCAAAGCAACACTCCAATTTATACTAGATCATCATTTCCATGACATGCATGAACCTTTTCAATATAACACTCCAATTCAGCCCCAAAACTTCATTTATACAAAGTTTTATGGTTTCCATATGAAGCTTATAATGTAAGAGATAGAATGGTGCAAGAATAACAAGAGATTGGTGTAGAAAATTTGTGTGAAATGGGTGTTTTGTGGGTGAGAGTGGACGGCAAAGGGGAGAGAAACAAGAGAGGTTTATAAGTTTTGTGTGTGTTAGAATGAGAGAAAGAATGAAATGGGAGTTTTTATAAAAGATAGGCATGCAAAGTTATAAGAAAAACAAGACAAATGTCTTGCCTTTCTTTCTCCCTATGCTACGCCACAAAGGAGGTGGCTAAGTGGAAATTTTGATTTTTTTATAAATTGAAATTTTAGTCTCTAGGGTATAAATTTTAAGATAGGTAGGTAGTTTTGAGGCTAACAGGTATTAACGTGAAATATAACGAGAGTTAAGGCGGAATCACGAAGTAAAAACGAACAATATAAAAATAATTCTACATTAAACAGGATACTTTCCTGAAATATTTTAATTACATAGGGTTCGAGACGGATAGTAATTCTAAGCGTGGCTCGTAAATAATTAAGACGACGATTTTAATAAAAGATGACTAAAATGCAAAAGCAAATTCTTTAAAATTTATAATATAATTATGAGATGAGAAATAGTAGTAACCTTAAATACAGAATGTTACAGCAAGCCAGCTACATCCATGTTCTCCATCAAAAATTCTACTACATATTCTCCTAAAGGAGAATTGATATCAAAATCTTCTTCCCTAACATCAGTGGGGTTAAAGGAGTAGTAGCAGGCATATCACACTCTAAATTACTATCATATGTCACCTCAGACTCCATTGGGATTGAGACAAGATCATCAACACTAAACTTTATAAATTCATTAATTTCCCTTATAGGAATAGTGCTAATAACCTCATCCCCCATTAAGAGGGTGTCCGTAGGCTCTATGGTAGCTAAGAAAGATTTGGATGGTGTGTATGCAGGAGGTGTGATAGGAGCGATATAATGATCACTTAAACATTGCTCCTTGTCATAAGTCACCTCCGTATAATCGTAACTCCCCTCATGTTCTTTTAGAACAACAGGAGAATTGGGCATTTGAGTTCTAAGCATTTCCTTCAAAATACGGTTATTTTCTCTGCATGTATGCATAAGACTATCAAAAACCAAATCCTGAGGGGGTGACTGGTCAATATGGTACTGTGGAGGTTGGTCAAAACAAGGAAAGTCATAATTGTTACCAGGATTAGGCTCATAGACAAACTGGTTCCTGGTTTGACAATCATAGCTATAATGGGGACCTCCACAGACCTCACAACAGTGGAACTGTTGTTGTTGACATGAAGAATAAAATGGAGGTTGGTCATCACTAAAGTTTTAATTGTAACAAGGACCCTGATCACAGATGGGCATGTTCCTTGCTTGGTAATCATTACTATAATGTGGACCTCCACAGAACTCACAATAGCTGAACTGCTCTGGCTGACTCAGAGAATAGAATGAAGGTTGGTTAAAACCAAAGTCTTAATTGTAACAGGGACCCTGATAAAAAACGGGTGTGTTCCCTGTCTGACAATCAAAGCCCAGGTGAGGGATTCCTCCACAATACTCACACGAGTATGTCTCCATCCGATGTTGCGGGGGTTGGTTAAAGAAATTAGGACACTTTCCACCATTATGAGGACCTTCGCAACATGAGCAACTACGATTAGAACAATATTGCTTCACCGCTAGAGCAAGTGCATCAACTTGCTCTTGTAGCTCCCGAATAGACATAGCGGATAAAGAATTAAACGGATAAGAGGTTAAAGAAGATAAGAATTAAATAAAATAAGAGGATAAAGGAGAATTTTTTTTGAGATTTTTATAAACATAATAAAAATACAAATAAAAATAAAATATTTTTGGTATTTTTAATAATTTTAAAGAAAAGGAAAAATAAAAATAAAATAAGAAAAAAAATATTTTTGGATTTTTATATTTTTAATAAGTACAAAAATAAACTTTTCGAAGAAAGGATCTTCAAGGCACTAACTTCAAACACCACGTGTAGATCGTACACCTCTCCCTGACAACGGCGCCAAAAACTGATTCGACGATAAACGACTAGTCGAGTAATATAATATAGTAATCACGTCGGATAAAAATTACTTTAGGAAAAGTAATAGTTTATCCTCCGGATGTCGTGTCCCAACGAGAGATGAATTTGAAATTCACGAGAATGTTTCGTTTGATGCTTGAATAACAAATATTTTGTTTTTGGTTTTAAACTAAAAATAAAATAATACTAAACTAGATTATACTAACTAACAAATAAGCAAAGCAATTAAATAAAAAGAACTATATAAAAAGATCTCCTTGCTAAGTGACGTGAAAAGTTCCTCAAGTGTGAATTAAGGTTTCACTTAACGAATTAATTTCCTTAGAAAGATAATTATCTCACAACATTTACTTATATTGACAAAAATCTCTTAAAAAGATATTAATTACTAGATGTGTCGTTTGACTATTTTTCTGGATTTTGCCCTTCAAAACATTGAAAATACAAATCTAAATAATCGAGAATTATTAATTAACAAACCTTTTTACAGTCTACACTTAATTTCCAATCCACTAATCACTTAACAAGCACTAATAAACTACTTACTAATCATAAGCTAGCAACAATAATATCAAACATAAACATTAAGCTAAATAATCCTAAACTACTAGTATTAAAAAGGGAAAGAGGAAATAACCGAATGATGAACCGAAATGATATAAAAACACCTGATCTTATAAACTGAATAAACAAATAAGCTTATCACTTTAAAGCTTCTACTTCACTAATTAGAAAATAAAGGTGTCAACTTTATCTACTAATTACTTCTATAAAAACCGTAAAGATCAAAACTTTATCTATCTGTCAACCTTATAAGACCCTTAAGCTCCGGCCTTAGGTGATGGAAGAATAAAATAAGAGATAAGACAAGAAAACAAGAGATTAGGATAAATAAGCTATAAGCTAAAACTTCTTTTAAAATCTAAATAAGCTATATGAAAACTTTAAGATCTAAAATCTTTGATTGTAAAACCCAAAAATTTGGTTTATATTTTTATTTCACCATTTTGAATATAACATAAGTTTAAATAATAAGTCTTTAACATTAAAACCTTAGGTTATAATTGCTTATACATTATAAATTCATAAGATAAGGTATTTTTAAAAAATATATATTTACTTACTTTAAGGATATATGGCTGGCCCCCTTTTATTTAGTATGATATTTTTTTGTTTTTTTACAAAACCTATTTTAAGTATTAAGTGTAAAAGGATTAGAGCAAATATTGTGTAATCTCCTAACATAATAGGAAATTTTTGTCTCCCTTTTTTCTCTCATCTTAGGCCGGCTCTATCCCTCTCCATCACCATTCGCTCTTAAAAATTTTACTCTAAAACTTGTGTTCATCCATAGAATTTGCAAGAAGAAGAAGGTGTTGTAGTAATTGGTGATTCCGGTAGTGTTTTTCAAGCCTTGGTATTTTTGGTGTGATTCTTGGCTTTAGTTCTTTGGTATTCTTGTTCTTGTGATCCTCTCTATCTTGATTCCATAGGTATTCCATGTTCTTTTGATTCATTCCTTATGTCACCATGATTATACATAAGTTTTTACATAAAATCATAGAATTGTAATAGGAAAACATGTGTAATAATCTTGTAAAATTCTTTATGATTGAACCTGAAATAATCTTGTTAAAATCATGTTATGAAACCCTAGATAATTAATGATGTTTTAATGAAAACCTACAAGATTAGAAATCCTAGGACATGTTTTTATGAAGAGGATTGGTAAGAATTAGGGTTTATATGTCTTTATGTTTCTGTCTAGAATTTTGGGTCGTGTTGATCGGGGTATAACTTAGTGATAAAAACAACTTATGACATGATTCTTGAGCTTAAAGTTAAATTCAAAGAGTCTAGTTTCTGGAAAAGTCAGGATCATGTCATTTGGAGGTCGGGAAGGTCGATTTTTAATTTTTATAAGATTAAGTGTCAAATCTGGAATTTCTGTCTGAAAAATTTAGTAGTAGTATTTGATTTTTAGTTCTCAAACCGTAAGGAGTTAGCCTCTAAAATTTGAACTGGTAACTCTTCATGATATTAGCTACATCCAAGATTTGTTTTAGAATTTTCTGAGTTGTCTAACAGGTCATTTTCTTGATCAGTTTTAGTAATGATGGTTAAAGGGGTATTTATACGTGGTAATAAATTCCACCAAAATTGATGCACCAATGGCATGACACTATATGTGGCGGTGTGATTGGTCTATGGTGTTCCCTTTTGAATGATGGCCTTTGATTATTATTAACTTACATATGTATGTATACTCGTCATTGTACTTGTGTATATGGATATGACTTTATTTTGTAAGGAGCGTATGGATGCATCTTAGGTACTTTGTTCAGTTCAGTTCAGGTGAATGGTTATGTGTGTGCTATACACCCCATATCACATTTGGTATATCAGGAGTTGCAAATCCTATGTACAACTTATTATGTGGCTATATGATTATATCTGTCTAGGGTCTATTCATGTATCATGTTTAGACATTTATCTGAGCTCGTGGGTGATTGAGCAGTTTTATACACTTAAAATATACTATAACAATATAACTTTAAGAGTAATTAAGAAAATTACCAAGTTACCCTTGATAAAATTCACTCTCAAAAATATATATAATATAATATATAATACGTATATTAAACCGGGTAAGTATGATCACCCGGGTCGTTTCCCCAATGACTAGTGAAATTGAAACCACGTTTTAATTTGGATTCTGATTTGAATGAGCAAATGTATGATTTGATTATCTAAATCAACAATTAAAATATAACACCTCGTGTTTTAGGTCATTGTATGACATTATGTAATTCAATTCACAAATTTATTTTAGGGTTTTAAAACGCGTTTGCTTTCTAACCGTAAACGAAAGCGTTTAAATCGCGTAAACTAAAAGATGAACATTCAATGTAAACGGGCATTAAACAGATTAAAAATGTTTACATCAAGCAAGTGTTATATGATTATTATAAGATAATTAATAACTTTGTTCAATCTTATTTAATAGGCAACTGTAAAATGCTTACGTTTTCACGATAAAACGTGTATTTCAGCAATACCGGAAGCACCAAAAACCTAACACTCATAAACGAAACCCACGATAATACCCAATACTCAAAATAGATCAAAATAACAACACATAGTATGAAATTTGCCGAAATTTTGATGATAGGACAAGAGATAAGCAACTTTGTCATAATATCAGATATAAAAAAAGATCAGGGAAACCAACTCTTACACCATTAACCACTTGGCAATTTAACCATTTTCAAGGTTTAGAAAGATAACCAAGGTTAGGTTAGTTCGTATTTTGACTATATATAGGTAATGCAAGCACTCCTACTTCTTTCATAGAAACTTAACAAAAATCCCCAAAACTCTTATCTTTTGGCATCTCCTTATTAGCTCACGGCTCATTTAAAGCTCCCACAAACAATCCACACTTTCTTGATTTTTCTTTCCACATAATTAGTGTATACACATCATACTTAAGAGTATTCTATAAGAATGGTTTCAAGGGTGGTTAAGCTTTGAAATGCGGTTTTACTCTAACAACAAGTATTTGCAAGATAAGGGATGTCGAAACCAATCGAGGGTTTATAATTGCATTGTTAAGCTTTGGTTTGAATCCAAATCAATGGTTTACGAGCATCTCAAATATCACATCTCATTACATCATCCCTAAGGTCTTTTCCATACTTCCATGCATACTTTATTATTTGACCATTATATTATATGTGAGATATGTTTATAATAATATGGCTAAAATCACCGATTAGGCTTTTTTAATATTAAATAATGAAGTTTTCAATTTATGTTCTTATGATTTAGCACTATTCTTATATCATATGGTTATAAATATCATGGAAAAAAATGTAATAATTATGTTAGACCAGTGGATATAGATTATAAACTATGGTTAAGGTCTGTCAATACGGGTTTTAGTAAAAAGATTTCTCATAAGGTCTTCCATGTGAAAATAATGTGTAAATTAAAGTTGAGTTTAACGATCTATTGTACAATGAATTTATGAGAAGGACATGGATTGATCTTGGACAGTTATAATAAGATCACATGTGTTAAAAATATTTGATTAGGGATTTCTTAATAAACTACTACAGAAAAAATAGATCCATAATAACAATGATATTAAAAAGTTATACATATAAATACAAAGGGCTGTTTTAATCCGAATTCCCCATACAGTAATTTTGACATAATATAATAAATAATACGTCGTCGTTGAATGAATTTCCAAAATGATACTAGAAACTCGAAAAACCATTTATAAACGAAAAGATACGTTAATTTACGAGTTTACGACAAAAAATACTTTATAAAACTGATTTTTATAAAAGTTTTTTACAATTACATATACAGCAACTTTACATATTTAAAACGATCTAATATAGATATATGACTATTACTTACGAAATCGTACTCGACAAAGAATCGCTAAAAAACCATAACTATAAAAACGAATAAACTGATAACGACATTACTGATAACTAAAGTTATAAAAGTACTATTATAAACTAGAAACAGTAAAAAGTACTATTCATTCACGGGATTTAACTTTTATAAAATATAATACAATCTTTAATAACAAAAGGACGTACTCGAATAGGAAGCACTAAAAAATACGGGATTAAAACGAAATAAGTAAACTAATACGATTACAAGTTTTACGCAAATTAAAACTAAAAATCCAACAAAAAAAAAAAAACCCGTAAGTATAGAACTGTTGTGAATAGTAAAAACAATTCAACGCAGAATATCTAAAATATTGAAAATGTAATATTATTTGATCACGATCGACTACTGACTCGAAGACGTGGACTAATAAAAAACGCGAGTCAAACTGAACTTAAAAAAACGACAAATTATGGTCATTTTTTACGAAAATATATATATAAACGTTTCATTTATAAATAATATGTTTAACAGTAAAACTGATTAGTCGGTGAATATGGCTAAGAGATAATTGAGTGGTTATCAAAGTGCTATAACTACTAGGGAGTTTCTATAAGTGAGGCCTCTTCGGGAATGGCGTATCGACGAAGTTGTTGGATTTACGATTTAAAAGTGTCCTAACTCCTCGTACATCAAGTCATGACCTGTCATTTAATTATGATCTAGACCCGAACGATAGTTACGATGGTAACAACAATAAGATCATATTCAATTTTTCTTAATTAAAAGTACTCAGTTACTTATACGACTTAATTTAAATAGGTGTTGCATCTATCGTCCTTGCCGTGACATTTCTTATCTTGTAATATTTGGACTATCGTACTCAGTGAGGTACTCAAGGTGAGTTCATAGCCCCACTTTTTACAGTTTTACTGATTTACTATTATTTGGGGTGAAAACATGCTTTGTTTTATAAATTGGACGCAAGTGTTTTAAATATATTGATTATGTGTTTGCCTAAGTAGCGATAACCCTCCTGAGCCCATTATCATGAACTGTCAATTGCATAGATGTAGTTGTTAATTGCATTATGTGAGCGCGAATGTTATAAATAGATCTATTGGGATTAACCTCCCCGTTTGGGTGATTAGCTATCACCGGGAACGAACGTTGACCATGTCGGACTTGGATGTTGCGGGTTACAACATCTGTACGGGCAAAATAACTGCTAAAATAGCAAATATAGGTTGAGCTTCAGTGTCATGAGCTTAGTGCAACAGTAATCTGGTTTTGTGATTGTTGGCATATGTTGTAACATCACGGGAAAGTCTTGCGGTCCTGCATAATTTAAATACATAAATCTATGAATTCACCAACATTTTTGTTGACGTTTTAAGCAATGTTTTCAGGAGGTCAATAGGCACAAGGTGCCAAGGATGCATTGGATTACATTTTGGATTGCACACTTAAAGATTTATGTGCATCATATTTTGGGAAATGTATTGTTGTCTTTTGTAATATTAAACAAGGAACAAGTAAAGCTTTATGCTTTTGTATTATGTCTTATAATTAAATCCAATGTATCAATTTAAACGACTTTTGTGTCGTTCTTATATATATCTTGTGCTGTTGATCTTGAAGTAACACGCCCCGGATCCTTATTCCGCTGCGACCCATTTTGGGGGTGTTACAGATTGGTATCAAGAGCCAAGGTTATAGAGAACCAGGTCAAAATGTTTTTGCTGGACTATAACCGTTTTCAAACATTGCATACATACAAAAGGGTTTTTACGGGGTATTCATATACAAATTGTTGCATTAGTCGGTTAGGCTATATACATGCATAATTGATATACGTGTTTATAATATATTACGTATATAAGGATAATAGTCTTATATTAATATACTTATATAAGTCACTTTTGATTTTTTAGTTTCGAGCATGTCGGATTCGGAAGATTCTACAGTTACGTATACTGAGATAGCCAGCCCATATGAGGACCTATCTGACATAGGATTACCAGGAGCCGAAGGAGCTATTTTTCAGGATCCACCGTCTCCAGATTACGTGCCTGGCCCTGAGGAGCCAGAGCAGGCACCACCATCACCTATCTATGTACCATTTGTTCCGGAGCCTGTTTACCCGGAGTTCTTACCAGTGGACGATGAGGTATTCCCGGCTGAGGAGCAGCCAATGCCTGCTGCTGACTCACCTACTCATCAGTCACCAGGGTATATACCGGAGTCCGACCCTGAGGAGGACCCAGAGGAGGATGATGAGGAGGATCCTGAGGAGGATCCAGCCGACTATCCTGCTGACAGAGGAGACGACAGGGATGATGAGGAGCCATCTGACGATGACGATGATGATGATGATGATGCAGAGGAGGAGGAGCACTTAGCTCCTGCCGACCCTGCAGCTGTTGCTTATTCAGCTGACCAGGACCCATACCTTGCTTATCGCGTCACGGCTAGGATGTCCATCCGACCCCAGGCGCCGGCACCGTTCCTCTCCGAGGAAGTTGCTGAGAGATTGTTAGCCTTACCTACTCCACCACCATCACCTCTCTCTCCATACTCATCACCACTTCCTCAGATACCCTCTCCGCCATTACCTATACCATCACCACCACCCAATAGCCCTACATATGTTGAGGGATCTCTGGGATCCCGAGCTGCTGGGATTAGACAGAGAGATGCACTACCATCTCCTGTTCATGAGACTGAGATGCCTGAGATTTGTTTACCGCTTCGTAAGAGGCCGTGTCGTACTACTCCTGGTCCTGGATACGAGGTCGGGGAGAGTTCGGCAGCTGGTACTGCTAGGCAGGTTGGACCTGCCACAGCTAGGGCAGACCTTTATGGATTTGCTGATATGTTAGATGCCGCTCCAGGACGCCAGACGTCTAGAGAGTTAGGCTATGGTATTACGGATACATGGGATGACCTTGTAGGAGCCATCCAGGAGATTGCACCGACCACCCTAGAGGGGGTCAATCAGAGAGTTACTGAGTTGGCTACTACTGTTGACCAGGAGGATGAGATCATATATTCTCAGCTGGATGATGCACGACATGACCGAGCTCTACTTAGAGCCCGAGTCAACATGTTGTACAGGGATAGGCCATTCCATAGACGCACTGCCCTTCTGATGGAGGAGGAGGCCAGAGTATCTCGTGCCGCTTGGGCACAGTCGATGGATGCTTGCGATCAGGTACGTTCCGAGGGCATATCACTTCGGACTACGGTCATGGCTCAGCAGTCCGAGATCGCTGAGTTGCAGGCAGCAGACCGTAGGAGACAGACGGTGATTTTAGATCTGCTGAAAGCAGACCATCGGAGACAGAGACAGTTAGTGGAGGCACTAAAGATAGTGAAGAGCCTCAAGACTCAGATGATCGAGCTTCAGAGACAGCAGGGACCTGCTAAGGATCCTGCAGAGCCAGAGCTACCAGAGGAGGCCAGTAGCAGTTCTTAGACTGGGTTATGACTGTAGCTACTGTACAGTCTGTTAAGTATTATGGGTTATTCCCAGCTAGCAGACTGTATAGATCTTTTGTTTTGTCTAGCTACTCTGTTTAGATCTTTTTGTTCATGTATCGGCTACTTTGTACAGCCTACTAAGTATTACGAGTATATCTCGGCTAGTATGGCTTTAGGTTATTTTGTCTTGTAACCTAAGTGTTGTGATCGTTTGTATTTAAACCAATCATGTATTATTTTCCCAAGTTATATATGGAAAGGATGGATTATGTTTTATATGAAATCGAATTTATTGTGAATGAATGTCGATTTGTTAATTTCAATACTGTTGTGTATTTCACCATGTGCTGTGATCTCGTTTTATTTATTATGTATACATCGGGTTATGGTTAAGATTTTTGAAATCTAACGGGTATTATGTTTCCTTTGTGATTATGAAAATGGCACCAATCTGGAGAACCCCCGAGGTCAACGCCAAATCACCACAACTCCCCACCAGTCGCGAACTACTCCCACACTCGGTCACCAGTGCCCAACTTCAGTCCATGATCGACCAGGGTGTCACTGCTGTATTAGCAGCACGTGATATGACCCGAAATGGAGATGATAGCCATACCTCAGGAACAGGTGTGAGAAGGAATGAACGCACTGTTCGGGAGTGCACTTATCAAGACTTCATGAAATGTCAACCCTTATTCTTCTGGGGCATAAAAGGGAGTGGTCGACTTGACCATGGTTGAGTGGATGGAACCGTGTTTCGCATAAGTAACTGCACCGTGGAGAATCAAGTGAAGTTTTCCACTTGTACTTCTTATTGGTGATTGCAGCTAACTGGTGGAACTCACATGTTTAGGACATTGACTAATGATGTGGCATATGTTTACAATGACGTGGACTGACTTGAAAAAGAAGATGACAACTAAATATTGTCCGAGGAATGAAATCAAGAAGATTGAGGCAGAATTGTGGAACCTAAAAGTAAAAGGCACCGATGTGGTAGCTTACAACCAACGTTTCCAGGAACTAGCATTGCTGTGTGACAGGATGTTTCCTGAAGAGACTGACAAAATTGAAAGGTATGTCGGTGGGATGCCCGACCTGATTTACTCAAGTGTTGTGGCATCGAAGCCGAAAACCATGCAGGAGGCTATTGAGATGGCGACTGAATTAATGGATAGGAGAATTAACACTTTTGCTGAGAGACAGGCAGAAAACAAGAGGAAGTTTGAAGACACTTCCCGAAATAACCAAAACCAACAACAAAACAAAAGGCAGAACACAGGCAGGGCTTATGCTGCAGGGAACGGTGACAAGAAACCGTATGAAGGGACTAAACCTCTATGTCCCAAGTGTAACTTCAACCATTACGGTCCTTGTATACCAACATGCAATAACTGCAAGAAGCTTGGCCACCTGGCCAAGGACTGTAGGAGCCGGCCTGCAACTGCAAATAACAACAACAACAACCGCAATAACAATAACAACAACAACCGCAACAACAACAACCCGAGAGCCCAAGGGGAAAATACCAATGCCATCGTTTGCTTTGAGTGTGGGGCTCCAGGCCACTTCAAGAAGGACTGCCCCCAGTGGAAGAACAAGAACCAGGGAAATGGCAACGCTGTAGCCAAGGCTTATGCAGTGGGAGTTGCAGGGCAAAACCAGACACAACACTGTGACGGGTACGTTTCCTAAACAAACCGTAGTGCTTCCATTTTTATTTGATACTGGTGCAGATAGAAGTTTGTGTCCCCTTTTTCTTTTTTTTTTTTCTACTCAATTTAGTTCTTTGATAATATAACCCCCTACTTACATTAAATAGGTTATAACATTGAATTAGCTGATGGTAGAATAATTTGGGTAAATACGGTATTACTGGGTTGCACGTTAAATTTTCTGAACCATCCGTTTCACGTCGACCTAATGCCTGTAGAAATGGGTACTTATGACGTCATAATTGGCATGGACTGGTTGACGAAATACCAAGCCGTTATTGACTGTGCTAAGAAGTCGGTTCGTATTCCTTTGGGAGCGAATCTTAATTTTCATGGTGACGGAGTAGAAATCACGCGGGGATCGATTTAAAATCATCTAGTGCCAGCAAGACCTCAGAAGTATCTGCTAAAAGGTGTCACGTCTTTTTGGCACATTTTAGTGAATAAGTTGGACTAGCAGGTGACCTAGGATCAACGAATGACGTTTTGATTCCCTTGGAAGGACCCGGACAATAGACTACTAGTATATAAAAGGTCGTTAAGCAGTAAGTTAGTAAAGTCTATTTAAGCTAGGGTTTAATAAGATTACCATTATTAATCTCCTAAGATAGATTATAAACAACATAGAACACTTTATGCGGATGCGTTTAATTATGATAGAATTAGCGTGTCTAGGTTTTAGGAAGAAGTACCGCCTAAATCTAGGAATGATATGCCCTTTCGATATAAGACAATCGTTGCACTAATAAACAAACCTACGTTATATTTGATTAATCATGGTTAATACAGTTTCCTTATAATAGGCTTGATCGCTCTTCTATCTTATTATTATCAGCTTGTGTGTGTTATTGTGACTAAAGTAGATTTAAGTCACCACCAAAACCTGTGCCAGTCTCTCAGACTGAAACCCCTCCCTTCATGTTAGAATTAGGACTAGCTTAGGATTAACATAGATTAGAACTAACATAGATAACTAAAATACTGGTAGGGTACACTACCCGATACTCTACTTATCAACAAACCTACAACTGATTGGGTACACTTCCCGTTAGTGTTTGTTAATAGGTAATTCGACTGTATATAAATGTAAAACTTGATAATTAATTTACCTACACACAATAACACATCAAGTTTTTAACGTCGTTGCCGGGAGTGAAAATTGTTATCTTATTTTATTAGTATTTTTAGCTTTGTACTTTACGAATTAGATTTAGTGTATATTTGTAAAATTTTAATTTTTGAGTCTTAGTGTCGGATTATCCATTTTTCCTGCTTGTTTTTATTTTATTTGTGTGCTTGTGTGTTTTTATTTGCTGATTAAAAAGTGTTTTTTTTTTTTTTTTTTTGTTTTTATTTCACTGTCTAGTTTGAAATATCGGTACGGTGTATCAGATCCATTGAATATGGCTTATCAACCTTTCCACAACAATACATCGTATTCTGTTCAAAGATACATACAGCATATTTAAATTCACTTAATACGGCGTATTGATCATCTGATACAGCTGCTAGGGTTGTAAACAAACCAGACGAACACGAACGGAGCCTTGTTCATGTTCGTTCATTTAATTTTAGCCGAACAAATAAACGAACACGATCACTTAAACAAACAAATTGTCATGTATCATTGTTCGTTTATTAAGAAACAATGATTTGTTCATGTCGTCATCATTCAAAAGAGCACTTAAAACGAACACTAACGCATCGCGAACTCAGTAACTAAACACAATAATAATTTTCACAAGAAAATAAGAATGTCATATTGTGTTTTATTAGTGTTGTCTTGTTTTAAGTTCACTACCAACAATTTTACAAACAATATTATAAAAGATAAGATAGAACAGTCATAACAATATATATGATCATAATCAGAACGAATAATTTGGACGTTCATGAACATAAATGAACGACACACTTTTGTTACATGTTCGTTCATGTAACTAAACTAACGTAAAGATATTGCTTCATCGTTCGTATCACATTAACAATAAATAAACAAAAATATCGAACAACTTTTTACCTAAACAGGGTTCACGACAATGTCACTGAACGTATCACCGTATGTTTACAGTCTAACACTAGCACCCTAAAATTTCATATCGGTTTCGTGTTTAGTTTTATGTATTTTCTTTCTTCAGAGAAAATCCTACTTATATTTTGACCTTGGTTTCAGGGCTCTGCTGAAACACAGGATAAACTAAGAGGCAAATGACGAGAATTATGACGGAACTAAATTTCGAGGACACTGCATGGAGAAAGCTAAAGCTGATTATGACTCAATCATGCGAAAACCAAAGATCGACATAAATGCAAAATTAAACATAGCAAGGAACCCTTTAAAGAATTACAAAATACATGCGTTATAGTGATCGAAAAGAAGACGTGATAGACTACATTGCTAAAGTTCTATGCAAATTTCTCGATACAATTAAAATTCCTAAATGGGACACCGGATCGACTACGCGTGCAAATAAAAAATGTTTTCCCTCTTCTCGCTTACCAGTGTTTGCACGAAATGGTTGATAAATGAGGGAAGCAACAAAATCACTGCTTGGAGTGAGCTAGTAGGGAGATTTTTCTGTAAATACTATCCCCTATCCCGTGCTGGCAAATATGATGTAATAAGGGATGATGAAGACGAAAGGCATGATTACTTTGAATTCGTAACTTGGTTGAATTCAAAATTCAAATATCATAAAAGAATGGATGGAATGACTAAAACCACATTATGGCATTCTTAGGTAAAAGGAGGGGGTAATAATGAGCTAATAGATAACATTGTAACAAGCAACGAAGAATGGCAGGAATCTGACAATGGAAACCCTCGTAACACTGATATTGACTCGCTTTTCACAACCTTATTTGGATGCTCAAAAAAAGGTGACGTTTTGTTTATTAAACAAAGAACATCACCCAAAGGACCTAAGTAGCGACATCTCGATGCAATAACATGTACACCATGCATGATGACAAAACTAAAGTACCTGGACCAACGAAAAGGTGTGTGTAAGGCGAGAAACGTTTTGAAGTTATTAAGTATTCGTTAGGACCTAACGAAAAATACATTGCTATAAACACATGTGAATGCAATGCTTGGAAGAGAAATGAAGATAGTGTGTCTCACATCTACCAAGATATTTTCTAGAAGAAAGATGAAGGGTGGACTGTGTCACAAACGAAAGAATGAAGAAGCTGAAGAAAAGTCTAACTTAAAGACTTCCGTAAAGAAAGTGCTTCCGAGAGACAACCTATCTGTTTTTAATATATTTTATCGAGTCTGTCTTCCCAGACATTAATACGGCGTATCCACCCGCACCCAATATCGGCGTATTGAATGTCCTGGACGTATATCAAGTCCTTATATGTTCTGCATTTAAAAACAATAGTTGCCAGATTGTCTACACTGATTATTCATTCAAATGATACAACGTATAGGCAATCTGACCCGTACCTCAGATACTTTCTACAGGTCTCAATACGGTTATATAACACCCCTTATTTAGGACAATGTACGAGTATAAGTCACATTATATATCGTTCTTCATTGTACGCATTTGTTTTTAATCGAAATCGTTAAGTTAAATCGCGTAAACTAAAAATGATCATTCAATGTAAACGGGCATTAAACGATTAAATGTTTACATCAAGCAAGTGTTATATGATTATTATGAGGATAATTAATAACATTGTTCATCTTATTTTTATTGGCTACGTAAAATGCTTACGTTTCGCGATAAAATGCGTTTCGGCATTCCCGGAAGCACTAAAACCTAACTACGCTTAAACGAATACCCACGATTATACCCAATACTCAAAATAATCAATATAACATCACATATATGTATATGTGGCCGAATTTTTGAAGGATAGAACCAAGGAGTCACCAAGTTGGTGACTAAGGCCCTAAATATCTAGATATTACAAAGATCATAGGGAACCAACTCTTACACCATGAACCACTTGGCTAATTAACCTTGTGCAAGGGTTAGCAAGTAACCATGGTTAAGTTACTTAGATATTTTCACTATAAAAGCTAGCAACTAACACATAGAGTTCATATCAAAAGTGTGAAATCACAAAAACTCTCCCATTTCTCTTATACATGCCACGGCTCAAAACCCTTGCCAAACCAAATCCATAGCTTGATTTTCTATCATTATACAAGCATACACACATCATATCTAAGGTATTCTAAGGTGTTTTCAAGAGTTGGTTCACCAATTGGCAAAGCCAAGGAATCAAGAGAAAGGAATGAAAGGGTTACTTGGGAAAAATTAGGGTTCATTCTAATTTTTCAAGCCAAGAGTTTAAATCAGCAGGGTGTGATTGTTTTCTTTTCTCTACTCATTCCACTACAAGGTTTATATATAAAGATTAAATACATTCCTAACTAATATTTTAGTGTTCAAATGTTTATATTTTAGTTAAATCACCCATCTAGTACTTTTGAATATGTGAAAAGGATAAACATCTTGATTAATGTTTTGTACAACTTATTACATTCATATGGATATAATATTAAGTTAAAAGGAATTATAAGTGTTTAAACATATTGCGTTAAGTATAAACCATGTTTAAGTGCAAGTTAGGGGTTCTAAAGAGTCAACTAAGAAGTTACAAGTAAATGGTAAAATAACATGTTAATCTTGTAGTATCTTGACACACATGAACAAAACACGACCTAATGGACTAATACATGTAAGAAACATAAGATTCATTACGGTTCTAAAGGTTTATAACAAAGTGGTAAAGTTTAAATGTCCTAAAAACAAGTTTTAAACACATTTTGGAAAATAATATCTTAGGGGCTTATTGTAATTCGAAAATTACAATATGTTTTATGATTTATAAAAATAGACATGTCACAAGGATCGATGGTCATAAGAATCGAAAAAAAAACCCGGGGGATTAATAACGAAGAAGATACGCCATTTACAAGTTTACGATAGTTAATACTTTTATAAAACAATTTTTTATAAAAAGTACTATCACACACAGATACTTATACTTTATTACATCAATAATATATAAAAATTTTAATTACGAGAACGTTTCCGAAAGAATCGCTAAAAACGAGCTATAACGAATAAGAAACGACAAGAAAAACGGTTTTACCGTAAAAAACGATTATATAGCTGTAAGAACAGTAAAAATACAAATCATCACAGAATCACAAAAACCTAAGAATGTGATTTATGACACATCGTCTTAATAAGAAAGCGTGGGCGTAAAAAACGCAAGAAACGGCTTAAAACGACAAATTATGTCATTTTTACAAGGTGTAATTATAAACGTTTTTACTTATAATTACGTTTCACTTAAACAAATAATGGTGATATAGCTAAATAGATTATATTATGTATTAGTATATCGAAGTGCTATATTACTAGGGAATTTCATAATGAGGCTTCTTCCGTATGGCGTATTGACAGTTGTGGATTTACGATTTAAAGTGTCCTAACACTCGTACGTCATGTCATGACCTCTTAATTTATGATAGCCGAACGATAGTACGATGTAAAAAAAACTACAATGATTATATTCAATGCTCAATAATTAAAGTACTCGTACTTATACGACTAATTTAAATAGTTGCACTAAACGCGTTTTGCGTGACATTTTATCTGTATTATTTGGACTTTCAGAGACTCAAGGTGAGTTCATAGCCCCACTTTTTACAGTTTTACTAATTTACTATTGTTTGGGGTGAAAAACATGCTTTGTTTTAAATATATTGGACGCAAAGTGTTTAAAGTTATATTGATTATGTGTTTGCTAAGTAGCGATAACCCTCCTGACCCATTATCATGAAGACTGTCAATGCATAGATTGTAGTTGTTAATTGCAATATGTGAGCGCGGAAGTAATATATAGATCTATTAGATTAACTCCCCGTTTGGGTGATAGCTATCACCGTAAACGAACGTAGACCATTCGGACTTGGATGTTGCGGTTACAACATCTGGTACAGGCAAAATAACTCTAAATTAGCAAATAATATGTTGAGCTCAGTTCATGAGCTTAGTGCAACAGTAATCTGGTTTTGTGATTGTTGGCATATGTTGTAAACATCACGTAAAAGTCTTGCGGTCCTGCATAATTTAAATACATAAACCTATGAATTCACCACATTTTGTTGACGTTTAAGCATGTTTTCAGAGGTTCAATAGGCACGAGGTCCAAGGATCGCATTGGATACATTTTGGATTGCACACTTAACAGGATTTATGTGCATCATATTTTGGGAATGTATTTGTTGTCTTTGTAATATTAAACAAGGAACAACTAAAGACTTTATGCTTTTGTATTATGTCTTATAATTAAATCTAATGTATCAATTTAAACACTTTTTGTGTCGTTCTTATATATATCTTGTGCTGTTGATCTTGAAGTAACACGCCCCGGATCCTTAATCCGCTGCGACCCATTTTGGGGGTGTTACACAAGGTTATAGAGAACCAGGTCAAATGTTTTTGCTGGACTATAACCGTTTTCAAACATTGTATACATACAAAAGGGTTTTTACGGGGTATTCATATACACATTATTGCATTAGTCGGTTAGGCTATATGCATGCATAATTGATATACGTGTTTATAATATATTACATATCAATAAAGCACTATAACTTGAAATAGAATAGTACATATATTAAATAAACTTATTAGTCACCTTGAATGTTTCAGTTTCGAGCATGCGATTCGGAGATTCTACAGTTACTTATACTAGATATCCAGCCCATATGAGGACTTATCTGACATAGGATCACCATGAGCCGAAGGACCATTTTTTTAGGATCCACCATCTCCAGATTAACGTCCTGCCCTGAGGAGCAGAGCAGGCACACTCTTCACCTATCAATGTACCATTTGTTCTCGAAGCTTTTACCCGAAGTTTCTTACCAGAGGATGATGTCCTACCGGCTGAGGAGCAGCCATTTCCTGTTGCTGCCTCACCTACTACTGAGTCACCGGGATACATTCCTGAGTTCGATCCTGAGGAGGATCTGGAGGAGGATGACGAGGAGGATCCTAAGGAGGATCCAGCCGACTATCCTGCTGACAGAGGAGACGACAGGGATGATGAGGAGCCATCTGACGATGACGATGATGATGATGATGATGCAGAGGAGAGAGAAAGGCCACTTAGCTCCTGCCGCCCTGCAACTGTTGCTTAATTCGCTTGACCATGACCCATAACATGCTTATCCCATCACGGCTAGGATGTACATCCGACTCTCAGGCGCTGGCACCAGGTCCTTCCGATGAAGTTGCTGAGAGATTGTTAGCCTTACCTACTCCACCACCATCACCTCTCTCTCCATACTCATCACCACTTCCTCAGATACCCTCTCCGCCATTACCTATACCATCACCACCACCCAATATCCTTACCATATGTTTGAGAGGATCTCTGGGATCCCCGAGCGGCTGGGATTAGACAGAGAGATGACATCTATCAACCTCCGTATTCATGAGACTGGATGCTTGAGATTGTTACCCGCTTCGTAAGAGGCCTGTCGTACTACTCCTGTTCCTTGTATACGAGGTCGGGAAGAGTTCGGCAGCTGGTGCTGGCTTGATTGCAGGGTTGGACTGCCACAGCGAAGGGCAGGACCTTTATGGAGTTGCCGATATGTTAGAATGCCGCTCCAGGACTCCAGACGTCTAGAGAGTTAGGCTATGGTATTACGGATACATGGGATGAACCTTGTAGGAGCCATCAGGAGATTGCACCGACCACCCAAGAGGGGTCCAATCAAGAGGTCCTGAGTTGGCTACTAGTGTACTGCAGGAAGACGAAATCATATAATCACAGCTGATGATGCACTGACGATGACTGAGCTCATACTTAGAGCCCAGTCACATGTTGTATAGGGATAGGCCATTCCATAGACGCACTGCCCTTCTGATGAAGGAGGAGGAGGCCAGAGTATCTCGTGCCGCTTGGGCACAGTCGATGGATGCTTGCGATCAGGTACGTTCCGAGGGGCATATCCCTTGCAGACTACAGTCAATGGCGACAAGTCATCCGAGAATTACCTGAGTTTGCAGGCAGCAGACCGTAGGAGACAGTCGGTGATTTCAGATCTGCTGAAAGCAGATCATGTCGGAGACAAGACATATAGTGAGTGCACTAAAGATATTGAAGAGCCTCAAGAATCAGATGATCGAGCTTCAAAGATAGCAGTGACCTGCTAAGAGATCCTGCAAGCCAGAGCTACCAGATGTGCAGTAGCAGTTCTAGACTGGGTAATGACTAAGCTACTGTACATTCTGTAAGTAGTATGGGTTATTCCCAGCTAAGCAGACTGTGTAGATCTTTTGTTTTGTCTAGCTACTCTGTTTAATCTTTGTTCATGTATCGCTACTTGTACAGCCTACTAAGATTACGAGTATATCTCCGGCTAGTATGATTTAGGTTATTATGTCTTGTTAACCTAAGGTGTTGTGACGTTTGAATTTAAACCAATCATGTATTATTCCCAAGTTAATATATGGAAAGAGGATGGATAATGTTGTATATGAAATTGAATTTATGTGAAAAATGTCGATTATATTAATTCAATAATGGTTGTATTTCAACCAAGAGCTGTGATCTCATTTTATTTATTATGTATACATCCGGGTTATTGTTAAGATTTTTGGAGAATCTAACAAGTATTATGTTTTTCTTGTGATTTAAGAAAAGTGGCACCAGAGGAAAGTCCCACGAGGTTAAAACCCAGCTGGTTCCACACCAACACCATCGCAGACCCTACTGCCACCACTTCGGTCACCAGTACCCAACTTCAGGCCATGATCGACCAGGGTGTCACTGCTGTGTTGGCAGCACGTGATACAACCCGAAATGACGATGATAGCCATACCTCGGGAACAGGTGTGAGAAGGAATGAACGCGCTGTTCGGGAATGCACTTATCAAGACTTCATGAAATGTCAACCCTTATTCTTCAGGGGCACAGAAGGAGTGGTCGACTTGACCAAGTGTTTGAGGGATTGGAAACCATGTTTCGCATAAGTAAATGCACTGTGGAGAATCAAGTGAAGTTTTCCAATTGTACTCTTATGGGAATTGCTCTAACATTGGGGGGGGGGTTGGGGGGGTGGAACTCACATGCTAGACAGTTACCAAATAGGTTGCATTTAAGCCCATTACGTGTCTGACTGAGAAAAAGAAGATGACAACTAAATATTGTCCGAGGAATAAAATCAAGAAGATTGAGGACATAATTGTGGAACCTAAAAGTAAAAGGCACCGATGTGGTAGCTTACAACCAACGTTTCCAAGTAACTATCATTGCTGTGTTACAGAATGTTTCCCGAAAGACAGACAAAAATGAAGGTATGTCGATGGGATGCCTCGACCTAATTTACTCTTAGTGTTTGTGGCATCGAAGCCGAAAACCATGCAGGAGGCAATTAAAATGGCGACTGAATTGATGGATATTAAATTAACACTTTTTGCTGAGAGACAGGCAGAAAACAAGAGGAAGTTTAAGACACTCCCGAAATAACCCAAAACCAAAACAGAACAAAAGCAGAACACAGCAGGGCTTATGCTGCAGGGAAACGGTGACAGGAAACCCGTATGAAGGGACAAACCTCTATGACCCAATGAACTTCAACCATTACGGTCCTTGTATACAACAGCAATAACTGCAAGAAGCTTAGCCACCTGGCCAAGGACTGTAGGAGCCGGTCTGCAACTGCAAATAACAACAATAACAACAACAACAACCGCAATAACAACAACAACAACAACAACCACAACAACAATAACAACAACAACCGTAACAACAACAACCCAAGAGCCCAAGGGGCAAATACCAATGCCATTGTTTGCTTTGAGTGTGGGGCTCCAGGCCACTTCAGGAAGGACTACCCCCAGTGGAAGAACAAGAACCAAGGAAATGGCAATGCTGTAGCTAGGGCTTATGCAGTGGGAGTTGCAGGGCAAAACCCAGACAACAACGTTGTGACGGGTACGTTTCTCCTAAACAACCGTTGTGCTTCCATTTTATTTGATACTGGTGCAGATAGAAGTTTCGTGTCTACTCAATTTAGTACTTTGATTAATATAGCCCCCACTACATTAGATCATGGTTATAACGTTGAATTAGCTGATGGTAGAATAATTTGGGTAAATACGGTATTACTGGGTTGCACGTTAAATTTTCTGAACCATCCGTTTCACGTCGACCTAATGCCTGTAGAAATGGGTACTTATGACATCATAATTGGCATGGACTGGTTGACAAAATACCAAGCCATTATTGATTGTGCTAAGAAGATCGTTCGTATTCCCTTTGGGAGCGAAATCTTAATTTTTCATGGAGACGGAAGTAGAAATAAACGCGGGACTCGATTAAACATCATCTCGTGCACCAAGGCCCAGAAGTATCTGCTACAAGGATGTCACGTCTTTTTGGCACATATTACCATCAAGGAGACTGGAGACAAGTCAAAGAAGAAGCAACTGCAAGATGTACCGATCGTCAAAAATTTTCCCGAAGTATTTCCCGAGGACTTGCCAGGTCTTCCACATACCAGACAAGTGGAATTTCACATCGATCTAGTACCTGGTGCTGCACCTGTAGCACGGGCACCTTATCGATTGGCCCCATCAGAAATGAAAGAATTGGCGGATCAACTACAAGAGCTTTCCGACAAAGGCTTTATAAGACCTAGTTCGTCACCATGGGGAGCTCCAGTTCTATTCGTCAAGAAGAAAGATGGATCGTTACGGATGTGCATAGATTATCGGGAACTAAACAAACTAACGGTGAAGAACCGTTATCCGCTACCAAGAATTGATGACTTATTTGACCAACTTCAAGGGTCGAGTGTTTACTCAAAAATCGACCTAAGGTCAGGTTATCACCAATTGAGGGTTCGAGAAGAAGACATCTCGAAGACTGCCTTCAGAACTCGATATGGACATTACGAATTCCAAGTCATGCCGTTTGGTTTGACCAACGCACCTGCTGTGTTTATGGACCTCATGAACCGAGTGTGCAAACCTTATCTGGACAAATTCGTAATTGTCTTTATTGACGATATTTTGATCTATTCCAAGAACAAGCAAGAGCACGAAGAGCATCTGAAGATAATATTGGAGTTGTTGAAGAAAGAGGAGTTGTATGCAAAATTTTCCAAATGTGAATTTTGGATTCCCAAAGTACAGTTCCTCGGTCACGTGATTGATAATAAAGGCATTCACGTAGATCCAGCCAAGATCGAATCCGTTAAAGATTGGGCATCTCCTAAGACCCCAACGGAGATTCGCCAGTTTTTAGGTCTTGCTGGGTATTATCGGCGATTCATTGAAGGGTTTTCAAAGATTGCCAAACCAATGACGAAGCTCACTCAAAAGAAGGTCAAGTTTGAGTGGGGTGACAAACAAGAAGCAGCGTTCCAGTTATTGAAGCAGAAGTTGTGTAGTGCACCAATTCTGGCTTTACCCGAAGGAAGTGAAGATTTTATCGTATACTGCGATGCTTCAAAGAAGGGTTTGGGCGCTGTGTTGATGCAAAGAGAAAAGGTGATTTCTTATGCATCACGCCAGTTAAAGATCCATGAGAAAAACTATACTACTCATGATCTGGAACTTGGAGCAGTAGTGTTCGCTCTAAAGATTTGGAGACACTATCTGTATGGTACCAAGTGTCGTGTATACGATCAAGAGTTGCTCAACACATCTTAGATCAAACAAGAGTTTGAACATGAGGCAAACGACGATGGTTAGAGTTACTAAGAGATTACGATTGCGATATCGTTTACCACCGGGAATAGCAATGTCGTTGTGTGCTTTAAGCAGGAAAGAACGAGAACCACCGCTAAGAGTTCGAGCCTTAGTTATGACTATTAGTTTGGACCTTCCCAAACAGATCTTAAATGCTCAGACCGAAGCGCGAAAACCCCGAGAACATTAAGAGTGAAGACGTTGGGGGAATGTTGGTTGAGAATGCAACGCGCGACAAGAAGCTATTAGAGAACAAAGTGGAAACCACGTGCGGATGGAACCCTGTGCTCAATGGCAGAAGCGGGTTACTTGTTATGGCGATTGCGGACTGTGATTCATGCACGAATCCATAAATCAAAATACTCTATCATCCGGGTTCCGACAAAAATTACCAAGACATGGAAGCAAGTTATATCGGTGGCCCAACAAGAAAGCCGACATAGTTACTTAGTTAACAAGTGTTTGGACCTGTGCTAAGGTCAAAGGCTCCGAACATCAAAGGCCGTCAGGATTGTTGGTACAGCCTAAGATTTCCCGATGGAAGTGGGATAACATAACATGGATTTTGTCACAAACGCTTACTAAGACGTCTCAAGGCTATTGATACAATTTGGCGTGATCGTTGACCGCACTCCACTAAGTTTGCGATCTTCACACCAAGAGAGAGACGATCCTCTTGGATAAACTTTTAAGATTGTTACTTCATAGGAAGTGGTCACGAGGATGGGATTACCCGTCTCAATATTTGTGATGTGACCCGAGATTCGCATCTAATTTCTGGAGGTCACTTCAGACGCTTTGGGTACAAAATTGGATATGAGTATGCGTACATCCACAAACAGACGGGCAAATGATGAGAGAACCATTCAAACTCTCGGGATATGTTGCGTGCTTTGTTGCAATCGACTTTGGAAAGGGTTTGGGTAACCCATTTGCATTAGTCGAGTTTTCATAAACATAGCTATCACGCTAGATCAAGGCAGCCACCGATTTGAATCACTTTATGGTCGGAAGTGTCGTTCACCTGTTTGTTGGACTAAAGTTGGAGAAGCTTAAATACTCGGTCCAGAACTGATCCAAGAGACCACTGAGAAAATTATTCAGATCAAGCAAAGGATGCAAGCCGCTCGTGATCGGCAGAAGAGGTTACGCGTGGACTTGAAACGTAAACCAATGGAATTCCCAAGTGGAGACAAGTTCATGCTTAAGGTCTCGCCTTGGAAAGGGGTCGTACGTTTTGGCAAACGGGGGAAGTTGAACCCTAGGTATGTTGGACACTTTTAGGGTGATAGAAAGGGTTGGGAGAAGTCGCTTACAGCTTGAACGTCCAGAAGAATTGAAGCAGAGTCCATAATATATTTTCGATGTATCTTATCTGAAAAAGTTTCATGCGACAAAAACATTTTAGCCGTTCTGTTAGATGGACTTAATTTGGACGACAAACTCCATTTTGTTGAGGAACCGGTAGAAATAGTGGACCGAGAAGTTAAACGGTTGAAGAGAAGTCGGAGTCATTGGTAAAGTTCGTGGAACTCCAAGGAGGTCATGAGTCACAGTGGAGCGTGAGACCATATTCTAGGAAAAATATCCACACCTCTTCGCCAAGACCACACCGTCGTCAAGTGCTGCATCGTGAGCCTTGAGGACAAGGCTCGTTTAACGGGAGAAGTCTATAACACCCTGTGTTTTCAAGTCTTTGACGACGTCAATAAATGTACTATTTATTGTTAGTATTGTACGTGTTTGCTTTAAATTGTAAACGTTAAGTTAAATCGCGTACGCCAAAAATTAGCGTTCAATGTAAACGGGCATCAAACAATTAAATGTTTACATCAAGCAAGGGTTATATAATTATTTTAAGGATAATTATTAACTTTGTTCATTTTATTTTTATCGGATACGTAAAGTGTATACGTTTCGCGATAAATTGAGATTGTTTAGGGACTCCGCGAACCTAAAGACTTTCATACGCTTCAACAAATACCCGCTTTTATACCCAATACACAAAATTACATAAATATATCATGTATATCTTTGTAATTTCCGAAAATCTTGTATCACATGCAAGATTATACATGAAAAATGAGATAAGATTTCAACTTGGTCAATTACACACCATACCTCATTATGGCAACACCATACCTAGCTTACCTTGACCAAGGGCCATACCATGACCATCCTTTGAACCATGCTTGGACTCTTTGACTATAATTACATCCTATATACATGCAAGTATCAAGTGAAAGTCTTATACACACTTTACACTTAGAAAAATCAAACCAAAAACCCTCTTTGGCTTCTATAGAGCTCACGGCTCAATATCACCACCCAACTAAATCCATACAAATTTTTCTACAATCCATACACTTCTATATACACCTATTCTAAGATATACTAAGGCATTTGCAAGCATTGAATCACCATTTCCAAGTATTTCTCAAGTAAAAGAAAGCTAGGGTTTATTAAGTGCAAGCTTGGTTTTTGTGGCTAAACAAGGGTTTAGTACTTGTACATCATCATCATCATACCTCATAAGGTCCATTTAAACTCTTTATGTTTTTATAATTATCATTTTTTTATGCACATGATTATTGTATTTAGCTTAAATCACCATTTAGGTTTTATACATAAAAATGAAGTTTATACTTGAAATGATCATTTTACACACTTATGTACATGTAGTGTTATTACTTACATCATGTTAAAAAGGATGATAATGAGAGGAGAGAGAGAGAGAGTGATCATGTTGTTTTAATGTAAACATGATCATGGATTAATTAGGGTTTTTAATAGTTTCATAATATGTTTCAACTTAAAGAAATACCTAAGACATGTTAATATTGATTATGGACTTTTAATCATGCTAATAGAACACTAAAATAAAGTCATATGGAAAGAAATATACTTGTACACACTTGGTTATGTATAAAAATGATTATTGACAAAACTAGTAAATTAAGGTTACTTAAGTAATGTTATGGTTTTAAAGTAGATTAATGGATTTGTTAACATGAGTAACTTGGACACATGAGGACTACTATGGACAATAGACACTTAATATATGTATGATTTATAATATATATGATATATGAGACTTGTGGTAAAATACAAAAGTAGTAAAGTATAAAGAAAAGATCAAAAATGGACTTAACAAACTCAAGCAAACTTGCTGTCCAAAATCCGAATTTTGACATACTCATTTTATATTTTTATAAGATAATACATTTCACGACGATTTCCGAAAAGTAAGACACTTGTTAAACGGGATTTAATAACGTGTGTGTTTACGTTAAAACACGTTATACGTTTAATAACGAAGTCGTAAGTAAATTTTTATAAAAACATTTTTATAAAAATATTATAAACAGTCAAGGTTGATATTTTAACAAATCAATACATATTGTTAGGATGTTCCAAAATGATAAGAATCGTAAATTTTTCAATATTAATACAATACGAACGAGTTATGAATTTCGCGAGTTTACGTAATTAATACTTTTATAAAACTATTTTTATAAAAGTTACTATTCATGAAGAAAAGATTATATTTTTTGTAAACACCTTCATAAAAATATATAACTTTCCCAAATACGAGAACGTCTCGGAAAGATCATTAAAAACGGTGTGCTATAACGAATAAATTTAGACATTTCCGGGTTTTACGGACGACGCGAAATACGTTTTTTATAAAAGTCACGTCTGATGTGAACAGTAAAGTTACTGTTCACAGGGGGTCAAAATATCTCGAATAAATGTCAAGTTATGATAACTGTCTCTAATACAAAAAAGATGGACATAAGAAACGCAAGAATCGGGCTTAAAAACGCAAAAGTTATGTAGTTTACTAAAAACGGTAATTATAAAACGTTATAACTTATTAAACTACACTTTTACCAAAAACCATTAGTTGGTGACTTGAGCTAAATAGAATATGATGTGGTTACCAAGTTACTATATTACTAGGGGAGTTTCATGGATGAGGCCTCTTCGGATGGCGTTTCGACGAGTTGTTGGATTTACGATTTAAAGTGTCCTAACTCCTCGAACGTCATGTCATGACCTCTTTAATTATGATAGCCCGAACGATAGTACGAGGTAACAACTATAAGATTAGATTCAAGTACTTGGTACTTATACGACCTATGATAATTTAGGTTGCATTCGATCTTTTACGTGACGCTTTATCTGCGGTATTTGGATTATCTGAACTCAAGGTGAGTTCATAGCCCCACATTTTTACGATTTCAATGATTTATAATTATGGGGTGAAAACCATGCTGTGTGTGTGTGTGTGACGCAAGTATTGATTACAGTGTGTGTTTGCTAAGTAGCGATAACCAGTTAAGCTATTATCTGAACTGTCATTGCATAGAATGTAGTTGGAATTACATTATGGTGAGCGCCGAGTGTATTACTAGATCTATTATGGATACAACTCCCCGTATTGGGTGACTTGCTATCACCGAGAACGAACGATATAGCATGTCGAATTTTAGATGTTTCGGGTTAGAACATCATCAACCGGACTGAGTAGCCCCTATGCGAACAAGACTGTCGAGACATTCAGTGTCATGGCATAGTGTAAATGTAATCTAGTTTCTCTGGATTTGCATGTGTTGCTATTATCACTAAAAACGTCTTTTTTTACGGTCCTGCACATTTATGATTTTAATCACTCCTATGAATTATCCAACCAATTTTGGTTATGTTTTTAAAGCAATGTTTTCAGGTAGATCATAGGCATGGGATTGCCAAAGATGCATTGGGTTATGTTTTGGATTGCACGCTTAAAGATTAGGTAGCATATATTTGGGGAATGTCATTTGACAACTTTTGTAGTTGTGTGTGAATGGCCAAGTAAATGCTATATGCTTTTGTATTAAGTCTTTCATCAAATCCAATGTATCATTTCAAGACTTTTTGTGTCGTTCCTTAATATATCTTGTGCTGGTTGTAGATTTTGAAGTAACCACGCCCCGGATCCTATTCCGCTGCGGACCATTTTGTGGTTGTGTTACAACTTAAGTATCCTCAGATTGTTCTGGCAAGCTCTCAAGGATAATGTTGTAGGACTCTTTGTTACATCCTGTTGAACTTTGTGTGTTTCAAACAAGTGTATTTTGACATTGTGTCCTAATGAGATTTATAAATTTGATTCTTTCTGGATCTAGACTCATTTGTGCATTTGTAGTGTTTAGTAATCAAAATGCTGGAGCAGACTGCCACCTATTCAATATTAACAATCTCGGGAGTGAGATGTCAATAGATAACGTGGTGTATCTCTGTGGACACATGAGACAAGTTTTTTTGAGAGAACCCGAATGGCTGAAGGGTTGTGCAATGCATCCTGGCATGATGATTTCTTCAATATCAACATATCATCTTTGTGTTTTGATAGATTATGTATTGACCCGGTTTCTGCCTAAGGTGTAAGGAGGGCTTCTTTCTTTTCACCCTTTATCCATACATTTCTTTTTAATTCTTCAACCCCTTCAATGCTTACCAAGATGTCATTACTAACACCTTGTTTTGATTGTTCCAGTGTTAGCTCAATCTTAGTCGGCATTTTTCCCTTATACACATTCATCTCCAATCATACCTAAGGACTGGCTATTCTAACTTATGGAGTGTCTTGGGTAGATCCACCCTCCTGGGTTTTGGTTGCGATCGTGTATGGACTTATACCTAAACCTAACCACGTGTGTTGACTTCAGAATCTTCGTGAAATTAATAGGTTGTTGGGTATAAAGATCGAACCATAAAACCATTTTCTGACATTGTTATTTTCAAATACTCCCCCTACACATGTGCTACGAGATTCGAAATTGTTTAGCACATGAAAGAAAGAGTTGCACTTAGAGTCTTAAAGATCACATTCGTCTATAACATATTCTTAATCACATTTTCTCCCCTTATTTTAAATATACCACACTTGTATTTGAAATACAATTGATTAAAATTTCTGACAGAAAATTTCCATAGGGAGAAACATAATACCACGATATAGCATGGAAATTATATTACTAAATCCACCCAATCCACACTAAAAAGTTTTATACCCAATAAATAAAAACAACATTCACAACTCATTAAACATAATTCAACATACACCACCCCCCACACACAATCAGACGGAAATGAAGCTCCTCTAGTGAAACATTGTTATATTCCTAAATGACATTATAAGTTTCACATTATAAAATTACAAAAAGTTGTTTGGATACATAAATATACCTTTAATGAAGTATGAACCAACACATTTAACCAGGCATTGTTTTTAAAAGCCTCCCCCCTCAGAAATTGATTCACAATAAAATGCAACATTCTCGTACATCCCAATTCTTTTGCAATTATTCGAGGACAGGGAGTGTTGAACACAACATCTTGAAAACCAAACTACCACTTTTTATGGAAAACACCATCACAATTACTGTAATGTATAGATATTATGAGCGAGAAGAACATTGAAAGTTCTTTGAAAAATTATGTTCAACGATTTTAAAAACACATGATAGAAGATCTCTCTCATTTTTTTGAGTAAAGCGCATTGAGGGTACACTTCCCTTATCCATTCGAGACGTGTAAGCCTGAAATTGTGTATAAGTCATAGAGAAAAATTTAGAAATGACATGTTTTGAAAGCATTTGAAACTCCTGTTCGAACTTCATTTACACGCCCGTGTCGATGTTAATCAACATTTCTAGGTACGTAAATGTTATCGATTCCAAGAGACATGTCGAGAAGATTCTTTTTGGTATTTTTGAAATTTTTCTGATTTTATATTTTGTTTTTCTATGTTTTATATTTTTCTATTTTCTTTTTCAAAAAAAAAATTTCAAAAATTTTATAAATCAAAAATAAAGAGAGAATAAAAATATTTACAAATTGATGTTTGATGGATCAAGCAGATTCAATTGCCAGAACCTCCAGTTCATCTGGAGTCAAACATCTCATTCCGAGTCGTTATGACAAGATAAATTAATACCTATCTTCCGATAAAGCTTTAGTAAACAAGTCAGCTAACTGGTATTCAGTTCCGATAAAAGAATAATTTAACAATACCCTTTCAACATGTTCCTTTATGAAGTGATATCTTGACCATCTTTGTGTTTGTCGGAATGCTGACTGGATTGCACAAGATGGCTATGGCTGTGCCTTGGAGTAACATTACATAGGTATTTATCAAGTGGATGAGCAATAATCTGTAAGCTGAGTCTCAAACCATAGAATTGTGCGCAGCACGCAGAGATAAAGAACATACTCAGTTTGCTAAAGACTTGAGGTGCAGTACCTGCTATTTGGTATGACAGCTGACTAATTTCACCACCTAGTAATTGTTTGCACCAGATGTACTTTACTGTATGAGACAGCCCGCGTGACCGAATCTAAAAGCAGTTAGTTCGAAACGGTGTCTTCAGATACAGGACCCATGTTAATTGAGTATTAAGGTACCGAAGATCGTATTAACCGCAGTGAGAAGATTCTTAGATCTGTACGCTTGATAGCGAGCACAAATAACATGTTGCATGTATAAAATCTGGTCTACTTGCTGTTAAGTACATGAGTGCTCCGACATACTACGATATTTCCTCAATGTCGACCGGAGTACCCTCAAGTTAGCATCAGGTGTTTTGTAGTCATTGGCATTTTCCAATGCTCATCTACTAGGTCATACCATCTTTTTACAGTAGCTCAAGAGCATACTTAGCCTTGGTTTATAAAGACTACCAAGGAGATTGGTGGGATCTGAATTCCTAAAAGAATTTCAGTCCCCGATCATAGACATATAAAACTTGTTGTGCATTAGATTTCCAAATCGTTATCGAAATGTTTTGGGTTCGTAGAACCAAAAATTATGTCAATAAACGATAAATTTGCACAAGCAATATGTCTTCCCTATGTTTAGTTATGAACAGAGTTGGATCAATAGAACCTTTTGAGAATCCTTTTGATACAAGGAAGTTGGAGAGTTTATCATACCACGCTCTTGGTGCTTGTTTGAGACCATATAATGCTTTCTTGAGGACGGTAAAAAACTTTGTCAGGATGATATGGGTCAACAAATCCATCGGTTGGTTTTCGACACTTCTTCCTTCAGAGGGTCCGTAAGAAATGCTGTTTTAACATCCATTTGGTACACTATGAATGATTTGTGTGCAGCATACGCAATGAACAATCGTACAGCTTCCAACCGAGCAACTGGTGCGAATGACTCTTCGAAATCAATTCCTTCCTTTTGAGCATATCCCTTAGCCACAAGACGAGATTTGTTGTGAATGACCGTATTTTCCTCATCATGTTTGTTTTTCCAGAGCATTTAAGTAATGACTTTTTGCAAAGTGTCTGATGGACGTGTGTGTTCCCATACATCTAGTCGATCAAACTGATGAAGTTCTTCCTGCATTGATTCAATCCATGTAGAATCAGCCATGGCTTCTTTGATGTTCTTTGGTTCGGTTCAACTCACGGTGAGTGCAAACATACACATCTCGCCATCTGTTTCGAGCTGACGTCTTGTTCTAACTAATTGAGAAGGATTTCCAATGACTTGTTCTAATGGATGATCTTTTGTCCAACGTTGTGCGGAAGGATGGTGTTGATAGAAAGTATTCATATTTGACGAATCAACATGACGAGACGATCTCTCCCCTTATTCTTGTACCGGTGTACTAAAGATGTTGATAAATTCATCGTCGTCAAATTGTGCATTTTCTGTATTGGGGTGTGTTGGGATATTTTTTGGTTTTTTTTTTTTGGTGTGGGTCCACCCTTTGGGTGGGTTGGGGGTGTTTTGCTTGATAATGTTCTCAGTGCAGTGATAGTTAATACTTAAGTTGGAGTTTGATGTGTTGAATGAATGTTCAATGGAGGTGGATCTGCAACATCAGTTGTTGTAGAAGTGTGAGTTGTGTTATGTTGTTGACGTTTATCGGGATTATCAGCAGCATGTACAGCGGAAGACTTTGACACAACAGGAGAATTTCCATTGAGTAATTCACTGAACATCGGACTATATAGCATTCAGCTCATTTGACGTTGTTACTGGCTCAGATACTTGAGGGAAACATTTTCTTGACTTTGAGTGACCGGACTTAATGATGAGAGAGAGAGAGAGAGTAGAAGTACCGTGTTAACATTGTGGACCGGGGTCAGAACTGACGTGATCTGACGCCATTTGTGGCAATTCGTCAGATGTAACACTGAATTGTTCAATACTATTCTTGTTCTCTGATCAATACCCTGTAAGCCTTGACTGAGTAGATACCACAAAAATACATGCATCACCTTTTTCCTTCATTTTATCAAGATTTTCACCATCTTTGACGATGTAGCAAAGAGAACCAAAGATGTGAAAGAACTTGACTGACGGTTTCCGGGCATTGATGATATGGTAAGGTATTTTCTCATGTCGAGGAATTACAAGAGAACAGTTTTGAGTAAAATATGTTGTTGCAATTGCTTCAGCCCTCAGCGAACAAAGGAAACTTTAGTGTGTGTGTGAGTGTGTGTGTGTTCGAGCAGCTCAACAAGAGTGGTTCGTCTTTCGACAACGCGTTTTGTTCAGGTGTTCTGAGCAGTGACGTTTCGTGTCTGTTTCCCTCATTTGCAAAGAAAGCATGAAGCGGTTTTCTACTTATATTTAGTGCCTTTGTCAGTTCGAACTGTTGTAACTTGAGGCATGAAGTCCTCTTTGGGACAAGTGTCGAGGATATCAATGAGAAACTTAGGTGTTTCGTCCTTTGGACATCAAGAAAGTGAGTCCAAGTATATCGGGAGTAGTCTCAACAATTATGAGAACATATTTCTTTCCATTAATGCTTTCTACCCGCATTGGACCACATAAGTCCATGTGTAGAAGTTGTAACCGTCTTTTTGAGCTCGGGGTAGTCTTAGTGTGAAAAGACTTTCTTTTTGCTTTCCCTAACTCACAAGAAGAACACAGATGATCTTTGATGAATTACGCTTTGGCACCGCCTTCACATAATATTCTATGAAAGAAGTTGATGGTGTCGAAGTTTAATGAGATAGACGACGACTCAATTTCTCCCCGCCAAAACCCCCCCCCCCCCCCATGCATACCTGCTTGAGACGATGTTGGCTTTAGCCATTAGCAAATTGGATTGGGGAGTTGTTGAGTCTTGCAGAGAAATGGAATTTACAAATCTGTGCCACGAGAACCTGTGAAGAAGATCATTTCCCTTAATCATGGATTAACATGTAGACTTCCAAAAGCAACTTCCAACCCGCATATAGAATGGAAAATCCATAGAAGGATCTTTTAGTTTAATAGTCTTGTTCTTCTTATAGGCTTTGTCTAATTTCCGCATAGACATTAGCTTTGTTTCACAAGAGTCTCTCTTGTGATTAGTTTGTGATTACATAGGTTAATCACCATCCTTAACATGCAGTAAAGATCTATCTAGAGTGGGAACCAACAATTTTCCATGGCAAACACATTATAGTTGTCATTATTGTTTTGTACCTTATGCATTGGCTCATCATCAAAGATTGGTCCAGAATTGTCAACTGAATCTGGAGTAACCTCATGAATCTGTGCCATGTACATATAATGTGCTTCCAATTCCTGATCATCAGACTCATCATCAGTATCATCCTTCCAATCAGCTTGTTCTGCATTCAACTGAACCCCAACTTCCTCTTGTTTACACAATAACATCTTTTCCTTGTGATAAGCTGCATCCTTTACTCGTTTCGGTTTCTAACATTCCCTTGATACATGCCCATATTCCTTGCAGTTATAACACTGAATCCCAGACTTCTGCACTACCGGAGTACCTACATTTTCCCTAGCCCCAGCAACATTAACTGCCCTCTGATTATCATACCCAGTTCCTCTGTTGATTCTTGGAGAATTATCTTGATTAGCTCGACTGGTGTTTGATGAAGTTCGAAGGTTGTTGTTGGTAGGTTTGTAGATTTTCTTGAACGAGAGAGAAATTAAAGCCATGAGTTTGTCAATCTCCTTTTCCTTTGACATTTCCTCATCTTCAGTAACCGTAGCAGGTTCTGGATCATAAGTAGGAGCAGAAGAGGTAACAATTGCTTTTCCTCTGTTTCTGGTAGACTGTTGCGATCTGGTGGAGGAATATTGAGTGTTTTGAGTAGGATGGTTTTGATGATGGTAAACTGGTTGTTGTTGAGCAACAAGTGCAAGTGGATTAGCAGTACGTGCTAGTCTTTCAGCTCTTATCTCATTGACTTCATTCTGGTGTTGCTTCAGAATGTCATAAAGCTTGTGATAGGAGACAGTCTTCAGCTCTTGACTCTGCTTAACAAGTGTCACAAACCTTTGCCATTCTGGTTGTAGTTGAAGTAAGAACTGGACATTCACTTGATGATTTGTAACATGACACTGATTTCTGACAAGCTCATTCATCATCTTGTAAAACCGTGAGTAATACGATTCAAGTGATTCACCATCCCGTGATGTGAATTTTCCAAACTCCCAATATAAATTGGTTTCAAGATCTTGAACATTGATTGATTCACCTTGTTTCAACCTTTCAATGGCTTTCCACATTTCACATGCATTCGGACAAGCATCAACTGTGGAGTAGATATCGTTATCTATCCCTGTGAGAATGATCTGAACGGCTTCAGCTTCAGCATTCAGTTGATCTCGTATGTCTTGTGAAACATTCTTATAGTTCTCCATATACCTCTCTGTAGTTGTTTCAGAACTACCTTCAGCAACTGGAACTGTTTTCTCAGCCCATTGATATATGTATGGAGGATTTTGGAGACTATAGTGGATGAGTTCACGGTTAGGTTTGGTGTCAATGTATCTCTTGATTCTGGATTTCCACTGAACGTAATTACCCGGTGCTAACATTGGTGGACGATCTTTGCTACCCGCTTCCATGATAGCATTATGAAGAGCATTCGATGATTGAGTTTGCAAATTGGTATTTGAATTTGACATTGTGATGTTGTGAATGGATATCGGATCTTAAGTAGGTAAAGTGATTGTTGTTGTGGATTGAAATCAATTATCGTTCACGGGATTTTACAAATCTTAGATTTAAACCGAGAGAAGAATCGTATCTTTCACGGGATTTTACAAAATCAAGAAAAAACCGTGAATGATTTGATTTGGAATCAGCGAAAATTCCAAAAAAAACTGAAAAATGTCAATAAATCATGGAAAACGATGTTTTTGGGCTTCGAAAAATCCTTAACCAGCTAAAGGGTGGTTACAGCGTGATCCGTCTCGTTTTTCTCTTCGATTTGAGAGGTCACGGGCCTAAAACGGACTTACGGATCAAAAGTTATGGCTGTTTTACTGAAACCCTTTTCGTCACACAAATTTTCAAAAAAATTCGTTCGGTCCAAAAAAAAGGAGACACAAACGCAACACACAAGAATAATATCAAATTGCAGTGACTTGAGAATCAAAACGCAACGACTTTAGATCAAAACGCAGCCGTAAAAGCCTAAAAATAAATAATGGAAAGTTTTGAGTTGTAAAATGACTTGAAAATGTGAAATGTTACAAAATGAGCCCAAGTCACGTGTATTTCCTCCAAAAGCCATCCAAGTGCTAAAAACCTAAAAACAAACGATTAAGCACATAATCTGAGCATATTTGCATGATTTGGGGGGTTAAATGACCCCGAAATAGTGTATAAAATGACACCTCATCAAATACCTCTACACTTAGGATTTGCTTGTCCTCAAGCAAATGGGCTTTTCTACCTAGACAATAGCAATATAAGGGTCATTTAACCTACTCTTTAAAAGTATTTTACAACACAACCTTTTAGACCTCGTAATTAAAAGCACAGAAAGTATATACTAGCACCTCACATAAGTGTTTGGGATTCTCTCTTTCTCTCAGGTGTATAATAAATTATAACATAAAAGGGAAACGGAAAATCAACACTCATTACCTGTCATAGCATATAAATTACCATATGCTTGGTAAAGGATCAAACCTCCACCGCTAGGCGCAAACATTATTCATTACTATCCAAGAGGTCTTTTAAAGGGTTGTGGGGTGTAGGTGTAAGATAACATTAATGGAAACGGAAACGGATGTGATACATTTGGGTGGTGACTTTGGGTGAATTTAGAGTGGAAGGGTTAGCTAATTATTTATAAGAATACACGTTGGTTTGGTTGCTAAGCCAAAGACTCGGACAAAATATACAAACTCTACAAAACTCTACACCAAACTCTTTCTTTTTCTTTTCTCGACTCTAATATAAACATAGACATAAGCAAATGGCAGCCCGTACATTTTTTTTCACTCTTTTTTTATATACATCTTTATATACATTTTTTTCGTACACTTTTGCCATTCCATTGCTTAAACATATAATACATCATGAGGGTTTATAGATGCACCCCTACACTTGAACTTTTACATACTCGATTATTTACAATCTAACTAATGACCCGATTTGAGGTGGATCAAAATAACATGGAGCTTATTGAGCTCTATTGGGGGCAACAAATTACTTCTTCCCCAATTCTTCATAAGATGAATTTTACCATGAATCCCAATCGTCCCAATACAGTATTTACAAAGATAAGGACTTAGCAACCGTGTACTCAAATAATTAACTTGGGTTAAAACAATAATGTACTAAAGGTGAGTACATACAAGGTAGGCTAAGGCGATTTGGGTGTAACGATTGGTTTAAGGGTTAACAATGCTCTTCATTAATAGTCCGGCTTAACCAAAAAATTATGAGAACCGTGAAAAAAGATAGGCTCGGAGGGTTATACTAGGGGTATCCTGCACTAAAAATGAGTGCATGGCAAGGGTGTGGGATAGTTATATGATCGATGTGACCATCATAACAATTATAGGTTTAAAACATGGGTTAATCCTAGTGCCTCTTATCTAGCAAATCCTAATACTTACTATGCGGTCTCGGGATGCATCACAAAAATAAGTTCTAGAATTTAATATACTACCGGTACACTCATATAATTTAATACCGATACCAATGCTCTAGAAAAGGCGACAAAGACCATACGTACACATCCATAACGACGGAATAGACACATATGACTACATTTGAACCTTAACTCGAGAAAGCTAAAGGTACAAATTATCTTGGGTATCAACAATGGATACCCGGATTCCTAAAGATCTAAAGGCGAACCTCACATTTTTGGGGTGGAATTTTGAGGGTTTTTGTGCTAGTCATATACATTCCTATCCATGAGACGCTATTAATACTCGGTTTTCGTCGGTATGTGTCATAAAAAAATTTAAATTTTGGTCAAAATTACCTTTTTATGCTATGTTTCGATATATTACCCATCATTTTAAGGAACAAGCAAATGGCAAATGAAGGAATAGTTTCTAAGGCTTATTTCCCCCTACACTTAAGTTGAACATTGTCCCCAATGTTCTATAGAAGTACCCGTAAAAATGAATAAAGGGAAAAGAAAACAAGAACTAGTAAAAGAAACTAGTACTCCCCTGGTTTGCTCAATAATGGAGAAAAAACATGTGATATCTGGTTAAATCGTCCTCCAAGAATCGTCTAATGAAACTTCCTAAGAACTTCCAAGCTTCTTCTCATCATATATAACCTGTAATCAAAGACAAAGACAACTATACCAAGCATAAACTCGGCGGGATAGATAAATATACTATGAGAGTTTAGGGTTTCGACTCTATGAAAGCAGTAAAGATAGGATGAGAGTAATGATATAATTGTTGGTTTATGCAGGTTTACAAAAGAAGTACAAATTTTAAATATTGCACATTTTATTTTTTTTAAGAAATACTTGAAATTTTTTGAATTTTTACATAGCTGGAGACGCGACGCCGTCAGGATTTTATCCTGACGCCGTCTCCAGTGTCTGTGAAAATTTCTTCTTCGTTTTTAATGAGAAATTTTCTATACGCAATTTTATTAGTCAAATCTGAAGAAAGCACTGCATAAAAACCTGGAATTAATCATAACAATCATATGACTCAAAACTGACACGAATTAATCTAAACAACTTATTTTAAATATTTGAATTGGGTTCTTAAAAACCGGATATTTCCCCTACACTTATTTTGTTGCAAAATACATTTGATTGGAAATAAGACGAAGTTATAAACAAACAAAGCATGATTACAAAATAATTCAAACATAATAAAACAAACAGTAAAGAATTAAAACACACGACACTCCAAATTGCGGGAAAAGTAAATATTGGGTTGCCTCCCAAGAAGCGCTTTTCTTTATTTACGAGTCTTGTAGCTAGACTCGAAGCCACACGTCCTTACGTGACTTTTCCTTTATCATCCATTCCAGTCACATATTCGGGTCCAAGCTCTAGGCCTTCTTTGTAAAATCCTAGTATTTTGTTCATTGCGAACTCCACTCCTCTTCTCTTGTCCTCCTCGTTCCTAAGGTAGACCGATTTCGTGTGCTCTTTTTCAAAGTCTGATAATGAGTTGTATTGTTCTATCTTATGAGGCATTTTATAGGCAATTTCATTGGTCCCGTTTGTGAACCTCACCAATCCTTCGGGTGGGTCGTGAGTCATGTTGGATATTTCAACAAAAGGCCTCCCTAGCACTACTTGCGACAACCTAGGGTCTATGATTGAACTAATATCCTCGATAATTATGAAGTCTATAACATAGGTGAAGTTTCATGCAAAAACATGCATCCCTTTAATCCTTCCTAGGAAATTGCTAACTCCTCTATTCGAACTTTCCCTAGGGTCAAGTTTTCTCCTCATGATCCAATTATACATCTTTCGGGTCATGATATTTAGAGGGGAGTTAAGGTCAATGCAGGCTTTTTTCACATGCACATGCCCAATGTTTCATGGTATCTTGAGGTTTAATGGGCATCC